>MCJB01049799.1:42107-71899 GCA_002018475.1 Nicotiana obtusifolia
ATATATATTAGGTCGAACCTTATTACCTTGAGTTGTTGGCAAGTTATTTGAGGAACGGTAAAGGTTATATTCACTTTGTGCTCCTGTACTGTATTGTAAGCATGTGTCTCATAATTCGATAATTTTCTTCCTTTCTTGTGGAGCAAGCTGAACGCTTCGACAGTATAATAGATGCATCTATGGTTCCTTCCATTCGACCCTTGGTAGTGTACACATTATTCGGGATCGGGCCGTCCGATCTCGGCATAATCGCGTGTTATATCGCTAGCAGTTTGACTATTCACGAGATTATACTTCCACTAACGTCTGGCAGTTTATATGGTATTCCTTATTCTTTTGATATTGACATTTGATATTTTTTGAGCTGTTGAGATAGGATACGAGATTGAGAAGTATATATCATTAAAAGAAATTTTGAAAGAATATGTTGGTTACCGTTTTATCCCATTATTGTTGTTGTGCCTTATATCTGCTTACGATTTATCATATTGCTTTATTGAACTTATAGTAAGTGTCGATGTCGACCCCTCATCACTGCTTCTCCGGGGTTAGGCTATATACATACTCATGCTACACTTTTGCACTAATTGTACAGGATCTGACAGGTTCAATTGGTGGTTATCTTGGCGTGTAGGCGCAGCTACTGAGGAGATTTTATGGTTAGCTGCATTCCAGGCTACGTATCACAGCCAACAGAGTCTCCATCGTACTATTTACTCTATCCTATCTTACTTACATTCAAAACAAATGTTGTACTATTATCGTACTCCTTAGTAAATGCTCATGCACTTGTGACGTCGGGTTTTGGGATGTTCTAGATGTTGCTTGTGATTTTGCTTAGCATTTACAAACTTTTATTATCTATTCTATTTAAAGTGTAAGTTTCCGTGATTTTAATGCGTTGATTTCTTTATCGAATAAAATTCATGATTTCGAAAATAATAAAATGCACAATCAAGTTGGTAGTTCACCGTTGGCTTTCCTAACAGAGAAGTAGGACGCCATCATGGCCTATAGTGAGTTTTGGGTCGTGACATAAGCGGCGTATTTCTTGAATGTAGGATGCATGATATGCATCTCTTTGATGCATTTGATGATCAATAAACATGTAGCAACACTCCATTTCAATCTTGAATGTTGCTAGAACTTTAAGCAAGATAAATTTGACATGCCTTTGATCTCTTAATAAATATTCCATGATTTTAATGGAATTTCGAAGATCATATATTTGATCTCTTTATGCATATTCTGGGAGTTTATGGAATTGCCGAGACGTCTTTGAAGGACATATGTAGCCTTATTTATAGGCATGAATTAGGGTTTGGGTGGAGTAGCCACCAAGTAACCCTAATAGATTCCTAATATTTCAAGAGTCGTCTTGTAGTGCCTTGAATTTAGGATTTATCTTGATTTGTTAAAATTTCAGTGCTTACAAATCCCCCATACTTCAAGGTTTGTCGAGGTGTAGCCTTGCTGAAACTTGAATACAAGACTTGAAGTACCCGACCATCACAACAGATAATTTTGAAACTTGTAGTTTTTGATTTGCATGAGGAAGAGATGAAAGGCAAAACTGGTTCCACTGGGCGTGCCAATTTGTTTGCAATAAATTTATGCAGAAAAATAAAACTGCAATCACAAAGAATTATAAAGGAAAAACTTTTTTATTGATAAACTTTTTTATGGGTCACAATTCTGTTTATCCCTTGATTCTTCCCTCCGATTTGTTATCCGTAATTCGATGGCTTAAGTGGCGTATTTCTCGAACGTAGGATGCATGATATACATCTCCTTGATGTATTTGATGATCAAGAAGCATGTAGCAACACTCCATTTGGATCTTGAATGTTGTTAGAACTTTAAGCAAGACATATTTGACATGCCTTTGATCTCTTAATGAATATTCCATGATTTTAATGGAATTTCGGAAATCGTATATTTGATCGCTTTATGCATATTTTGGGAGTTTATGGAATTGCCGAGATCATCGTTTAAGGACATGGGTAGCCTTATTTATTGTCACGACCCGAATTCCAACTAGCTGTGATGGCGCCAAACCCAGCCCGCTAGGTAAATCAATTAACAACTATCCAATTTAATGAGATTTCTTAAGAAAAGAAATGACAATATATCTTCTTTTATACAAGAATTTCCTAAGGACTAGTAGTACAGATCACGAGCTTCTAAGATTTAGAGCTTACAAAGCTAATATGAAATAAATACATCATCTGTCCGAATGTGCATAAACATATTTTCATAAGTCTAGGGCTACCATGAACAAGAGACAGTTGTAACTGGAACGCAGGTACGTCTTCAATGCTAGCTTCCGTCATACACAGCAATATCAACGTCCAAAATCTGCACGCAAGGTGCAGAAATGTAGTATGAGTGCAACTGACCCATATATTCAATAAGTAACAAACCTAACCTTAGGTTGAAAGTAGTGACGAGCTGGGACAAAGGTCAAAATCCGACACCAATAGCCAACAACAACTGATAACAACATAATAAAAGTGGTACAGGAAATAACTCAGAGATAAAATGTTCAGCTCGTTCATAGTTCAGGGAAATAGGCATTCTTTTCAAGTATAACAGTGAAAACCCAAATATTTTACCGAAAGCACCAAAATATGAGTAAGTTTATAAAATCGTGACTTTATTTCCAAAACCTTTCAACAGGCAAATGTTTCATTATCAAATGGCATGAGGAAAAGTACATCTCTATGCCTACATGTCAATGTGTATATGAAGTCATGAACGACGCAATATCGTACAACATGAGGAAGATGCATCTCTATGCCTTTAAGTCAAGTGTGCATGTTGAATGCTTTGCAATTCAATGCTAAAACCACATGCATAATCTCAGAGTATCAATCCGCTCAGTCCTCCCAGTCACTTTGCCCTCCCAATCACTCCGCACTAGCGCTCGGCACTCGCACTCGCACTCGCGCTCAGTCGGTACCTGCGCTCACTGGGGTGTACAGACTCCTGAGGGGCTCCTTCAGCCTAAGAGCTATAACAAGCCAATCATGGCACAAATCAATAAAACATGTTGCAGCATGCAGCCCGATCCCATCATAAATCAATAATACCTGCTGCGGCGTGCAGCCCGATCCCATCGGTATCACTCAAAATCAGGGCCTTGGCCTCACTCAGTCATCAATCTCTCCAATCTTTCGGGCTTACAATGTCATGAAAATCAGCCTAAAATGATGATGTGATGTATCAATAAATGGTAATAGATACTGAGATATGATATGCAAATGAATGCGTATGACTGAGTAAGTAATTGCAATGTAAGCAAATAACTCAATAGCAGAAATGACCTCAGAGGGTCCCAACAGGATAAGCATATAGAGATTTCATAGATAAAAATAAGATTAGGTAACTACACAGTACCACAAAAATAATCGAGTCACAATTCACACGGTGTACGCCTACACGCCTGTCACCAAGTGTCACGACCCTACCCCGAACCCGGTCGTGATGGCGCATCTCGTGAAGACAAGGCCAGCCAATTCAAACCAAATCTCATTTTTAATCCATTAATTAACAAGGAAATAATACAAGCATAGTTTACGAACAATCACTTGCGAAAAGCATAGCTAACCATCCCGACTACAGCCTAAATCGGGGTGTCACCAGTCATGAGCAACTATGAACTCTAATAACAAGTCTACTAAATACAACATCTGGCACAATTGTTTGAAGAATATAGAAACAACAAGATAAAAGAGATACGGGGCTGCGGACGCCAACAACTACCTCGTAGTCTCTGAATCACCGCCTGGCCGGGAGGAATCAGCACTCCGGAGCGGAACCAACAACGCCTGAATCTGCACACATGGTGCAGGGAGTAATGTGGGTACTCCAACTCAGTGAGTAACAATTATAAATAGCGACTGAAAGTAAGAAAACACACACAGCACAAGGCATTCTATAATGAAGCATTAAAACATCATTCGCAAATAGTAGATCAGTGAGAAATCAAGAAAAAACCTTCTTTCAACAGGTAAAAAAAAACACATGTATTTTCCAGATAATCAAAGTGAAGTAAAACGTCGCCCCTCGGGCTATAAATCAGTAAATCTGCCACTCGGGAAATATCATAGAACAGTACCAGCCCCTCGAACTCAAATCTCAGAAATAACATCAGCCGCTCGGGCTATCACATGGAACATTATCAGCCTCTCGGGCTATCACATAGTATAATATCAGCCCCTCGGGCTATATTTCACATCACAATGGGTACCCGCGCTTACTGGGGGTATACAGACTCCGGGAGGGGCCCCTTATGGCCCAAGTGCAATATCAAGCCACCTCGTGGCACATATCTAGGCCCTCGGCCTCATATCAATCAAGCCACCTCGTGGCATATATACAGTATTTCAGGCCCTCGACCTCATATCAGTCACAAGCCACCTCGTGGCACATAAAGTATCTTAGGCCTTCAGCCTCATATTAATCACAAGCCACCTCGTGGCATATCACTCGGTAAAACCTCACATATAACCCTCGGCCTCACTCAATCAGAAAATCATCACAAGCCCCTTGGGCATAGTAAATAGGTAGTTCTCGGCCCAAAATCATCAATAAAATAATATTTAAATCTCCAAAACTGAGTAAAAGTAGCTGAGTTGTGAAAGGGTAGAAACAACATGATTGAGTTCAAGCAAGAAGTCAAAATAGTGAGGAAACAGTGATAAAAATCCCCGAAGGGTTCAAATAATTGGCACGAAGCCCAAATATGACAATCAACCCATTTCAAGATAACAACAAATAAGTTTCAGTCAAATACGTGGCAAAATCATAAATCGGGACAAACCAAGTCACAATCCCTAGTAGTAAACGACCCCACACTCATCATCGAGCGTGTGTCTCACCTCAATATAGCACTACGATGTACAATCCGGGGTCAAACCCTCAGAACATCATTTACAATTACTACTCACCCCGAAACGGCTAAATCCCTAGCCGCAATGCCTTTGCCCCTCGAATTGGCCTCCACGCGCGCCGAATCTACCCAAAATCAGAACTAATACGTCACAATATGCTGAGGGGACAAAAACCCAAGCGAAACAATTGAAAAATATCAAGAAATTACGAAATTAGCAAAACCCGAGCCCCGGGCCCACTTCTCGAAGTTCAGAAATTTTTACATCAACGTGTTCTTTATCTCCTAATGAGTTCAACCATATAAAAATTATCGAATTCCGACATCGGTTCGACCTCCAAATCTTAAATCTAAACTTAAGAATTTTCCACACTTTCTCCCACTTAAATTACCAATTAAACATTACAATGGCAATATACTGGGGTAATTTGACCAAGGTTGAGTTAAGAATACTTACCTCGATGTTTCCCTTGAAAGTCTCCCAATAATCGCCTCAAAATTAGCTTTAATCTGAGCTCTATAGCTCCAAATATGTTTAGGATGGCCGAAATCCCCTCTTTTAAGAATTTGTCCAAGAAAGTCCCCTTTGGATATGTTTTTGAGGCTGATTTTGCTGTGATTTAGGGTGTTTTGGAGATGTTTCTCTTAGATGGTAATGACAGTGGGTTTTGCATGGCCAGTGGGTACTGGTTTCTATTTATAAAGGGACAAAATCGGGACAGAAACGCCTCTGTCGGATTTAAAATGCGACCGCATATCCAACATGCGGTCCGCATCAGTGCTTTGGCCATCGCAGATTGTAACCCTAGCCTTCACCGCAGTTCAGTGTGAGGCATGGTTTGTGGTCCCTATCTAAAATGCGACCATATTTTTGCCCAGAAATTTGTCTCGGTTTGCGATTTAAGTGTGGTGGATATGCGGTCCGCATTGTGGAAATGTGACCGCATTTTTGATCGCATCCTTGGCATCGGTCTTTGCCCAGAAAACTGATTGGGTCTGCGATCTGGATGTGTGGTTCGCGGCTCGCATACTGGGATTGCGATAGCATATCCCGCTTTGCGATGTCTCTTTATTCTTTTACAAAATTGCAACTTTTTGTTTTTCTGCAACTTTTCCAAGGGCGAAACAGTCCGTTTAGCCACCCTAAACTCACCTGAGGCCACTGGGACCCCAACCAACCATGCCAACATATCCCATAACGTTATTCGAATTTGTTATAACCTTCGGAACGCTCAAACAACCTCCCAACACCAAATTCCCGTCGGATTCAAGCCTAAGAATTTCAAAATCTTCTAAGTTACTCTTATAATCGAAAACCTAATCAGACCATGTCCGAATGACATGAAATTTCGCACACACATCCCAAGTAACATAACAAAGCATAATAAGATAGAAATGGGAAAAACGGAGCAGTAACTCATGAGACGACTGGCCGGTTCGTCACATTCTCCCCCACTTAAACAAACGTTCATCGTCAAATGAGTCAAGAAACGTACCTAAAGCTTCAAATAGGTGAGGATATCTGCTCCGCGTCTAACACTCAGTCTCCCAGGTAGCCTCCTCCACGGGTCGACCTCTCTACTGCACTTTCACGGAAGCTATATCCTTTGACCTCAACTTCCGAACCTGACGACCCAAAATCGCCACTGGCTCCACATCATAGGTCAAATCATCGTCCAACTGAATTGTGCTGAAGTCCAAGATATGAGACGGATCCCCAATATACTTCCGAAGCATAGAAACATGAAATATTGGTTGTACACTCGACAGGCTAGGAGGCAAAGCAAGCTCATAAGCCACCTCCCTAATTCTCCGAAGCACTTCAAATGGCCCAATGAACCGAGGACTCAATTTTCCTTTCTTCCCGAATCTCATAACACCCTTCATGGGCGAAGCCTTCAGCAAGACCTTCTCACCAACCATGTAGGACACATCTCGGACTTTCCTATCGGCATAACTCTTCTGCCTCGACTGCGCTGTACGGAGCCTCTCCTGGATTGTTTTCACCTTCTTTAGAGCATCCTGAACCAAGTCAGTCCCCAATAGCCTAGCCTCGCCGGGCTCGAACCAACCAACTGGAGATCTACACCGCCTCCCATACAAAGCCTCATACGGTGCCATCTGAATACTCGACTGGTAACTGTTGTTATAAGCAAACTCTGCAAGCGGTAGAAACTCATCCCATGAACCTCGAAAATCAATAGCACATGCACGTAACATGTCCTCCAGTATCTGAATGGTACGCTCGGACTGCCCATCCATCTGAGGATGAAAAGCTGTGCTCAACTCCACCTAAGTACCCAACTCTCTCTGCACGGCTCTCCAAAACTGCGAGGTAAATTGAGTACCTCTATCTGAAATAATAGAGACTGGAACACCATGCAGCCGAACAATCTCTCGAATATAAATCCTTGCCAACCGTTCGGAAGAATAGGTAGTACACACAGGAATGAAGTGCACGGACTTGGTCAGCCGATCCACAATCACCCAAATGGCAGCGAACTTCTTCAAAGTCCGTGGAAGTCCAACAACAAAATCCATAGTAATCTGCTCCCACTTCCACTCGGGAATAGCCATCTGCTGAAGCAAGCCACCCGGTCTCTGATGCTCATATTTTACCGGTTGACAGTTGAGACATCGAGCTACGAATCCCACAATATTTTTCTTCATTCTTCTCCACCAATTGTGTTGGCTCAAGTCCTGATACATCTTCGCGGCACCCGGATGAATGGAATACCGTGAGCCATGGGCCTCCTCCAAAATCAACTCCCGAAGCCCATCCACATTGGGTACACAAATCCGGCCCTGCATCCTCAACACCCCATCATCGTCGATGGTGACATCTCTAGCATCGTTATGCTGAACTCTGTCCCTAAGGAAAAGCAAATGCGGATCGTCATACTAGCGCTCCTTGATGCGATCATATAAAGAAGACCGAAAAACCACACAAGCCAACACCTGGCTAGCTTCCGAAATGTCTAATCTCACAAACGTATTGGCCAAGGCTTGAACATCAACTACAAGGGGTCTCTCCCCAACTGGAATATATGCTAAAATCCCCATGCTCACTGCCTTTCGGCTCAAAGCATCGGCCACCACATTGGCCTTTCCCGGATGGTATAATATAGTGATATCGTAATCCTTGAGAAACTCCAACCATCTCCACTGCCTAAAATTAAGATCCTTTTGCTTGAACAAATGTTGGAGGCTGCGATGATCAGTAAACAACTCACAAGACACGCCATACAAGTAATGCCTCCAAATCTTTAGTGCATGGACTATGGCAGCCAGCTCCAAATCATGTACGGGTAGTTTTTCTCATGGGGCTTCAACTGACGAGAATCATAAGAAATAACTCTACCCTCCTGCATCAATACACAACCAATTCAAACTCTTGAAGCATCACAATACACAGTATATGCACCTGAAGCTGATGGCGAAACCAACACTGGAGCTATGGTCAAGGCTGTCTTGAGCTTCTGAAAGCTCTCTTCGCACTCGTCCGGCCATACAAAAAGAGCAACCTTCTGGGTCAATTTGGTCAAGGGAGATGCAATGGATGAAAATCCCTGATCAAACCGACGATAATAGCCTGCCAACCCAAGGAAATTATGAATCTCTGTGGCTGGGGACGGTCTAGGCCAACTCTGAACTGCCTCTATCTTCTTTGGATCAACCTGTATACCCTCGCTGGACACTACGTGCCCCAAGAAAGTCTTAAGAATGTTTGAATCCTTGATTTTCAACTGGTGATAACCCGAACAGAGATCGATCTTGGAGAACACTCGCGCTCCCTGAAGCTGGTCAAACAAATCATCAATGCGAGGCAGAGGATACTTGTTCTTGATTGTTACCTTGTTCAATTGCCTATAATCAATGCACATTCTCATCGTGCCATCCTTCTTCTTCACAAACAGAACCGGTGCACCCCAAGGTGACACGCTAGGCCGAATGAACCCCTTATCTAGGAGTTCCTGAAGTTGCTCCTTCAATTCTTTCAACTCTGCTGGTGCCATACGATACGGTGGAATAGAGATGGGCTGAGTGCCCGGCACCAGGTCAATACCAAAATCAATATCCCTGTCTGGTGGCATGCCCGTCAGGTCTGCGGGAAATACATCGAGAAAATCCCTCACAACTGGAACCGATTCAATGCTTGGAGTCTCAGCTCCAACATCCCTCACAAACGCTAGGTAGGAAAGGCAACCCTTCCCAACCATATGCTAGGCCTTCAAGAATGATATCACTCTACTAGGAATGTAATCAGTCATGCCATGCCACTCGATTCGCGGCACATCCGGCATAGCCAAGGTGACGGTCTTTGCATGACAGTCTAGAATAGCACGACACGGAGATAACCAATCCATGCCTAAAATGACATCAAAATCCACCATGCTCAATAGCAATAGGTCCACTCATGTATCCAGACCCCCAATAGTTACTACACATGACCGGTACACACGGTCTATAACAATAGTATCGCCCACCGAGGTAGACACATGAACAAGTAAAGCAAGAAACTCCTGGGGCGTATCCAAATAATGAGCAAAATATGAGGACACATATGAATAGGTGGAACCGGGATCAAACAATACAGATGCATCCTTGTGGCAGACTGAAACAATACCTGTAATGACGGCATCTGAAGCACTGGCATTTGTCCTGCCTGGAATAGCATAGAATTGAGCCTGGCCACCACCTGATCGACCTCCCCCTCTGGGGCGACCCCTGGCTGCCTGACCTCCACCCCTAGCTGGCCGGGCTGGTGGTAAAGTAACTGGAGCAGAAGTCGAGGGCTGACCCCTCTGCTGGGACGATCTAGCACCACGATGAGGACACTACCTCCACATGTGGCCCATCTCGCCACACTTAGAACAACTCCCTGGTACTGGAGAAGAGGAATGAAGGGAACCTCTCGCACCAGAGTGTCTCGCAGTTGCACTAGGCGTAGAAGGACCCTGGGCTGACGGAGCACGAGCTGGAAGGGCGCTGAGTGATGACTGGTCCTGCTGCAACCCGTGATAACCACGGCCTGCAGATGCCCCACGGTACTCTGGACGGGCTGGCTGAGCAGGCCTGAAGGAACGACCTCTACCATGCTGAAACTGGCCCCTCGAAGGAGCACCACTGTAACTACCCGATCCTTGAGGCCTCTTGGCCTCCCTCTCCTCTAGCTCCTAACGGCGAACCGTCTCAATCTCGTGAGCTATATCAACCACCTCCTCGAAGGTAGAACCCAATACTCTCTCCCTAGTCATGAGAATACGGAGGTGATAGTTAAGGCCATCCACAAACCTCCTGATCCTTTCACGATCAGTAGGAACCATCCAGACAGCATGCCGAACCAACTCAGAAAAGCTCGACTCATACTGCGACACAGTCATATCCCCCTGTCGCAGCCATTCGAACTGTCTATGCAGCTCCACTCTGCGGGACTGCGGCACATACTTCTCCAAGAAAAGAGCAGAGAACTGCTGCCAAGTAAGGGGCGCTGCATCGACCGGTTTACGCCTCTCGTACGCCTCCCACCAAGTGAAGGCAGCTCCCATAAACTGAAAGGTGGTGAATGCCACACCACTAGACTCAAGGATCCCGGCTATACGGAGCATCCGCTGACACTTGTCAAGAAAACCCTAGGCATCCTCCCCCTCAGCACCACTGAATGACGGAGGCTGGAGTTTGCCAAAACTCTCAAGACGACGCTGCTCAGCATCTGGCATAACTGGTACCATGAACTCCTGGGCTAGTGCAACTGGCTGGGCAGGAGGTGCCCCCGGCATCTGAGGTCTCTGCACTGCCTGCTCAGGTGCGCGAGCAACGGGGGTCTGATTGCCTCCCCCGGCCTGTGAAGTAGCTGCTGCTGTGGTGGCTGAAACCGCCTGAGCCAGGCCCGTGCAAATTGATAAGATCTGAGCCAAGGTCTCCTAAAGACCTGGAATAACGATAGGCACAGCTGGTGCCTGAGCCGGTGCCACTGGAGCCTGATCCTGAGCTGGGGCAGCTGGTGGATAAATAGGTGTTACCCTTGCTGCTCTGCCTCTGCCACGATCACGACTGCGTCCACGGCCTCTGGTGGCCTCAGTGGGTGGCACTGGCGGTCGTCCACCTCATCCGGTATCTCGCGTCCTTACCATCTGTGAGAGAATAGGATAACAGAAGTTTTAGTACTCGGATCAACAAGTTCGCACGACAAGAATTTGCAGAATATGAACTTTTCCTAAAAGGTTCTGCAGCCTCTCGATGATAAATACAGACGTCTCTGTACCGATCCGTGAGACTCTACTAAACCCGCTCATGACTTGTGAGACCTATGTAACCTAGGCTCTGATACCTAGTGTCACGACCCTATCCCGAACCCGGTCGTGATGGCGCCTCTCGTGAAGACAAGGCTAGCCAATTTAAACCAAATCTCATTTTTAATCCGTTAATTAACAAGGAAACAATACAAGCATAGTTTACGAACAATCACTTGCGAAAAACATAGCTAACCATCCCGACTACAGCCCAAATCGAGGTGTCACCAGTCACGAGCAACTATGAACTCTAATAATAAGTCTACTAAATACAACATCTGGCACAATTGTTTGAAGAATATAGAAACAACAAGATAAAAGAGATACGGGGCTGCGGACGCCAACAGTTACCTCGTAGTCTCTGAATCACCGCCTGGCCGGGAGGAATCAGCACTGCGGAGCGGAACCAACAACGCCTGAATATGTACACATGGTGCAGGGAGTAATGTGGGTACTCCAACTCAGTGAGTAACAATTATAAATAACGACTGAAAGTAAGAAAACACACACAGCACAAGGCACTCTATAATGAAGCATTAAAACATCATTCGCAAATAGTAGATCAGTGAGAAATCAAGAAAAAACCTTCTTTCAACAGGTAAAAAAAATTGTATTTTCCAGATAATCAAAGTGAAGTAAAACGTCCCCCCTCGGGCTATAAATCAGTAAATCCGCCACTCGGGAAATATCATAGAACAGTACCAGCCCCTCGAGCTCAAATCTCAGAAACAACATCAGCCCCCGGGCTATCACATGGAATATTATCAGCCTCTCGGGCTATCACATAGTATAATATCAGCCTCTCGGGCTATATTTCACATCACAATGGGTACCCGCGCTTACTGGGGGTGTACAGACTCCGGGAGGGGCCCCTTATGGCCCAAGCGCAATATCAAGCCACCTCGTGGCACATATCTAGGCCCTCGGCCTCATATCAATCAAGCCACCTCGTGGCATATATACAGTATCTCAGGCCCTCGGCCTCATATCAGTCACAAGCCACCCGTGGCACATAAAGTATCTCAGGCCCTCAGCCTCATATTAATCATAAGCCACCTCGTGGCATATCACTCGGTAAAACCTCACATATAACCCTCGGCCGCACTCAGTTAGAAAATCATCACAAGCCCCTTGGGCATAGTAAATCGGTAGTTCTCAGCCCAAAAACATCAATAAAATAATATTTAAATCTCCAAAACTGAGTAAAAGTAGCTGAGTTGTGAAACGGTGGAAACAACATGACTGAGTTCAAGGAAGAAGTCAAAATAGTGAGAAAACAGTGATAAAAATCCCCGAAGGGTTCAAATAATTGGCACGAAGCCCAAATATGACAATCAACCCATTTCAAGATAACAACAAATAAGTTTCAGTCAAATACGCGGCAAAATCATAAATCGGGACAGGCCAAGTCAAAATCCCTAGTAGTAAACGACCCCACGCTCATCATCGAGCATGTGTCTCACCTCAATATAGCACTACGATGTATAATCCGGGGTTTCAAACCCTCAGAACATCATTTACAATCACTACTCACCTCGAACCGGCTAAATCCCTAGCCCGTGATGCCTTTGCCCCTCGAATTGGCCTCCATGCGCGTCGAATCTACCCAAAATCAGAACTAATACGTCACAATATGCTGAGGGGACAAAGCCCAAGCGAAACAATCGAAAAATATCAAGAAATTACGAAATTAGCAAAACCCGAGCCTCGGGCCCACTTCTCGAAGTTCAGAAATTTTTACATCAACGTGTTCTTTATCTCCTAACGAGTTCAACCATACAAAAATTATCGAATTCCGACATCGATTCGACCTCCAAATCTTAAATCTAAACTTAAGGATTTTCCACACTTTCTCCCACTTAAATCACCAATTAAACATTAAAATGGCAATATAATGGGGTAACTTGACCAAGGTTGAGTTAAGAATACTTACCTCGATGTTTTCCTTGAAAGTCTCCCAATAATCGCCTCAAAATTAGCTTCAATCCGAGCTCTATAGCTCCAAATATGTTTAGGATGGCCGAAATCCCCTCTTTTAAGAATTTGTCCAAGAAAGTCCCCTTTGGATATGTTTTTGAGGCTGATTTTGCTGTGATTTAGGGTGTTTTGGAGATGTTTCTCTTAGATGGTAATGACAGTGGGTTTTGCATGGCCTGTGGGTACTGGTTTCTATTTATAAAGGGTCAAAATCGGGACAGAAACGCCTCTGTCGGATTTAAAATGCGACCGCATATCCGCCGCATATCCAACATGCGGTCCGCATCTGTGCTTTGGCCATCGCAGATTGTAACCCTAGCCTTCACCGCAGTTCAGTGTGAGGCATGGTTTGCGGTCCGCATGTCAAAAATGCGACCATATTTTTGCCCAGAAATCTGTCTCGATTTGCGATTTAAGTGTGGTGGATATGCGGTCCTCATTATGGAAATGTGACCACATTTTTGATCGCATCCTTAGCGTCGATCTTTGCCCAGAAAACTGTATGGGTCTGCTATCTGGGTGTGTGGTTTGCGTCTCGCATACTGGGTTTGCGATAGCATATCCCGCTTTGCGATGTCTCTTTATTCTTTTACAAAATTGCAACTTTTGATTTTTCTGCAACTTTTCCAAGGGCGAAACAGTCCGTTTAGCCACCCTAAACTCACCCGAGGCCACTGGGACCCCAACCAACCATGCCAACATATCCCATAACGTTATTCGAATTTGTTCTAACCTTCGGAACGCTCAAACAACCTCCCAACACCAAATTCCCGTCGGATTCAAGCCTAAAAATTTCAAAATCTTCTAAGTTACTCTTTTAATCGAAAACCCAATCAGACCATGTCCGAATGACATGAAATTTCGCACACACATCCCAAGTAACATAACAAAGCATAATAAGGTAGAAATGGGAAAAATGGAGCAGTAACTCATGAGACGACTGGCCGGTTCGTCACATTCCCCCCCACTTAAACAAACGTTCATGCTCGAACGAGTCTAGAGACGTACCTAAAGCTTCAAATAGGTGAGGATATCTGCTCCGCGTCTCACCCTCAGTCTCCCAGGTAGCCTCCTCCACTGGTCGACCTCTCTACTGCACTTTCACGGAAGCTATATCCTTTGACCTCAACTTCCGAACTTGACGACCCAAAATCGCCACTGGCTCCACATCATAGGTCAAATCATCGTCCAACTGAATTGTGTTGAAGTCCAAGATATGAGACGGATCCCCAATATACTTCCGAAGCATAGAAACATGAAATATTGGTTGTACACTCGACAGGCTAGGAGGCAAAGCAAGCTCATAAGCCACCTCCCTAATTCTCCGAAGCACTTCAAATGGCCCAATGAACCGAGGACTCAATTTCCCTTTCTTCCCGAATCTCATAACACCCTTCATGGGCGAAGCCTTCAGCAAGACCTTCTCACCAACCATGTAGGACACATCTCGGACTTTCCTATCGACATAACTCTTCTTCCTCGACTGCGCTGTACGGAGCCTCTCCTGGATTGTTTTCACCTTCTTTAGAGAATCCTGAACCAAGTCAGTCCCCAATAGCCTAGCCTCGCCGGGCTCGAACCAAATAACTGGAGATCTACACCGCCTCCCATACAAAGCCTCATACGGTGCCATCTGAATACTCGACTGGTAGCTGTTGTTATAAGCAAACTCTGCAAGCGGTAGAAAGTCATCCCATGAACCTCGAAAATCAATAGCACATGCACGTAACATGTCCTCCAGTATCTGAATGGTACGCTCGGATTGCCCATCGGTCCGAGGATGAAAACTGCAAGGTAAACTGAGTACCTCTATCTGAAATAATAGAGACTGGAACACCATGCAGCCGAACAATCTCTCGGATATAAATCCTTGCCAACCGTTCTGAAGAATAGGTAGTACACACAAGAATGAAGTGCGCGGATTTGGTCAGCCGATCCACAATCACCCAAATGGCATCGAACTTCTTCAAAGTCCGTGGAAGTCCAACAACAAAGTCCATAGTAATCTGCTCCCACTTCCACTCGGGAATAGCTATCTGCTGAAGCAAGCCACCCGGTCTCTGATACTCATATTTTACCGGCTGACAGTTGAGACATCGAGCTACGAATCCCACAATATTTTTATTCATTCTTCTCCACCAATTGTGTTGGCTCAAGTCCTGATATATCTTCGCGGCACCCGGATGAATGGAATACTGCGAGCCATGGGCCTCCTCCAAAATCAACTCCCGAAGCCCATCCACATTGGGTACACAAATCCGGCCCTGCATCCTCAACACCCCATCATCGTCGATGGTGACATCTCTAGCATCGTTATGCTGAACTCTGTCCCTAAGGACAAGCAAATGCGGATCGTCATACTGGCGCTTCCTGATGCGATCATATAATGAAGACCGAAAAACCACACAAGCCAACACCCGGCTAGGTTCCGAAATGTCTAATCTCACAAACGTATTGGCCAAGGCTTGAACATCAACAACAAGGGGTCTCTCCCTAACTGGAATATATGCTAAACTCCCCATGCTCACTGCCTTTCGGCTTAAAGCATCGGCCACCAAATTGGCCTTTCCCGGATGGTATAATATAGTGATATCATAATCCTTGAGCAACTCCAACCATCTCCACTGCCTCAAATTAAGATCCTTTTGCTTGAACAAATGTTGGAGGCTGCGATGATCAGTAAACACCTCACAAGACACGCCATACAAGTAATGCCTCCAAATCTTTAGTGCATGGACTATGGCAGCCAGCTCCAAATCATGCACGGGTAGCTTTTCCCATGGGGCTTCAAATGACGAGAAGCATAAGCAATAACTCTACCCTCCTACATCAATCAAGCCACCTCGTGGCATATATACAGTATCTCAGGCCCTCGGCCTCATATCAGTCACAAGCCACCTCGTGGCACATAAAGTATCTCAGGCCCTCAGCCTCATATTAATCACAAGCCACCTCGTGGCATATCACTCGGTAAAACCTCACATATAACCCTCGGCCGCACTCAGTTAGAAAATCATCACAAGCCCCTTGGGCATAATAAATCAGTAGTTCTCAGCCGAAAAATATCATTAAATTAATATTTAAATCTCCAAAACTAAGTAAAAGTGGCTGAGTTTTGAAACGGTGGAAACAACATGACTGAGTTCAAGCAAGAAGTCAAAATAGTGAGAAAACAATGATAAAAATCCCCGAAGGGTTCAAATAATTGGCACGAAGCCCAAATATGACAATCAACCTATTTCAAGATAACAACAAATAAGTTTCAGTCAAATACGCGGCAAAATCATAAATCTGGACGGGCCAAGTCACAATCCCTAGTAGTAAATGACCCCATGCTCATCATCGAGCGTGTGTCTCACCTCAATATAGCACTACGATGTACAATCCGGGGTTTCAAACCCTCAGAACATCATTTACAATCACTACTCACCTCGAACCGGCAAAATCCCTAGCCCGCGACGCCTTTGCCCCTCGAATTGGCCTCCACGCGCGTCGAATCTACCCAAAATCAGAACTAATACGTCACAATATGCTGAGGGGACAAAGCCTAAGCGAAGCAATCGAAAAATATCAAGAAATTACGAAATTAGCAAAACCCGAGCCCCGGGCCCACTTCTCGAAGTTCAGAAATTTTTACATCAACGTGTGCTTTATCTCCTAACGAGTTCAACCATACAAAAATTATCGAATTCCGACATCGGTTCGACCTCCAAATCTTAAATCTAATCTTAAGGATTTTCCACACTTTCTCCCACTTAAATCACCAATTAAACATTAAAATGGCGATATACTGGGGTAATTTGACCAAGGTTGAGTTAAGAATACTTACCCCGATGTTTCCCTTGAAAGTCTCCCAAAAATTGCTCAAAATTAGCTTCAATCCGAGCTCTATAGCTCCAATTATGTTTAGGATGGCCGACATTCCCTCTTTTAAGAATTTGTCCAAGAAAGTCCCCTTTGGATATGTTTTTGAGGCTGATTTTGCTGTGATTTAGGGTGTTTTAGAGATGTTTCTCTTAGATGGTAATGACAGTGGGTTTTGCATGGCCAGTAGGTACTAGTTTCTATTTATAAAGGGTCAAAATCGGGACAGAAACGCTTCTGTCGGATTTAAAATGCGACCGCATATCCGCCGCATATCCAACATGCGGTCCGCATATTTGCTATGGCCATCGCAGATTGTAACCCTAGCCTTCACCCCAGTTCAGTGTGAGGCGTGGTTTGCGGTCCGCATGTCAAAAATGCAACCGCATTTTGACGTTGATTTTTGCCAGAAATCTGTCTCGGTTTGTGATTTCAGTGTGGTGGAAATGCGGTCCGCATTGTGGAAATGCGACCGCATTTTTTACCGCATCCTTGGCATCGATCTTTGCCCAGAAAAATGTCTGGGTCTGCGATCTGGGTGTGTGGTTTGCGGCTCGCATACTAAGTTTGCGATAGCATATCCCGCTTTGCGATGTCTCTTTATTCTTTTATAAAATTGCAACTTCTGGTTTTTCTGCAACTTTTCCAATGGCGAAACAGTCCGTTTAGCCACCCTAAACTCACCCGAGGCCACTGGTATCCCAACCAACCATGCCAACATGTCCCATAACGTTATTCGAATTTGTTCTAACCTTTGGAACGCTCAAACAACCTCCCAACACCAAATTCCCGTCGGATTCAAGCCTAAAAATTTCAAAATCGTCTAAGTTACTCTTTTAATCGAAAACCCAATCAGACCATGTCCAAATGATATGAAATTTCGCACACACATCCCAAATAACATAACGAAGCATAATAAGGTAGAAATGGGGAAAACAGAGCGGTAACTCAAAAGACGACTGGTCGGGTCGTCACACCTAGCATGTGCGTCACCTCAACACCAAACACATATCACGTATATTCAGGGGTTCATACCCTCAGCACCAAGTTTAGTAGTGTTACTTACCTCGAACAAGCCAAATCCAATACCGAGCAAGCCAAACGATACTCCAAAAATGTCATCCCGCGTGTACTGACCTCTGAACAGCTCAAAACTAGCCAAAAGCAACTCAAATACATCAAATAATTCCGAAGGTAACAAACCCAATCGATAAAGGTCGAATCTTCAATCAAAAGCCCAAAAATCAACCCAAAAGTCCAACTCGGGCCTGCGCCTCGGAACTCAACAAAACTCACAAATCCGACAACCCATTCAATTACGAGTCCAACCATACTAGTTTCACTCAAGTCCGACTTCGAATCGGTGTTCTAACCTTAAAAACTCACTCTATAAAACTTTAGGCTAAAACCCCCAATTTCCTTTTCAAAATTAATAATCCAATTACCAAAAACGAAGATAGAATCACGAAATAAAATCACAAGTGAGTCAAGAATGCTTACCTCAAGTCACATGGTGAATTTTCTCTCCAAAGTCGCCCAATGAGCTCCAAAATTCCAAAACAAGAATAAAACAACCGACCCTCTAAAATATAGCTCATGCCCAGCGATTTTTGCTTTTGCGAACAAAGAGTTGCTTCTGCGGCGTCGCTTTGGCGATAAAATTCCCCCTTCTGCGATCACAACTAACCAGCCGATCTCTCGCACTTGCGGAACAGTATCCGCTTCTGCGACATCGCAGGTGCGAGCTCCTCTTTGCTCCTGCGTAAGACCCCGCTTCTGTGCCAAAACTTACTGCATCTGCGAAGGTGTTACAACCCATAAATTCGTACATTGGACACACTGTGAAATAGTTTACCTATGAGGACCTAATAACCCGAAAAATAGTTTAAAGTTAAGAAAAAGAACAAAGGTGTCGCATGGCTAGATATGCGAATAACCTCCGCTTCTGCGGACTCCTGCTCCCAACAGCACTTCCACCTCTGCGATTCCACTGCCGCTTTTGCGGCTCCATACCTACATCCATAGCTCCGCAGGTGCGATCACACCAGAAGCCCAGCTACACCAGCCTAGCCAAAAATGATCCAAACGAACTGAACCTCGTCTGAAACTCCTCCGAGCCACTCGGAACCTCGTCCGAATATACCAATAAGTTTCGAAACATAACACAGACCTACTCGAGGCCTCAAATCACGCATAACAACATCGAAACAATGAATCGCACCTCAAATCAAACTTAGATGAACTTTGAACTTTCAACTTCCATGACTTGCGTCGAAACATATCAAATCAACTCGAAATGAACCCAAATTTTGCACACAAGTTCCAAATGACATAACGAAGCTATTACAATTCCTAGAACCACAACCCAAACCCGATTTCATTAAAGTCAACTCCTGGTCAAACTTATGAACTTTCTAAACCTTCAAATTTTTAACTTTCGCCAATTAGTGCTGAATCCTTCTAGAAATATCCAAATGCAAATCCGGGCATACGACCGATCCAAAATTGCCATCCGGACCTAACGAACCATCAAAACTCCGTTCCGGGGTAAAATTCACAAAAGTCAAACTTGGTCAACTTTTCCATCTTAAGCTTCAACAATGAAATTTATTCTTCCAAATCAAACTCCGGATCGCCTGAAAACCAAAACCGACGATACACATCGGTCATAATACATCATACGGAGCTACTCATGCCCCCAAACTACCGAGCAAAGTGCAAATCCTCAAAAGGAACGGTCGGGTCGTTACATTTATAGGCATGATTAAGGTTTGGGTGGAGTAGCCACCAAGTACCCCTAATAGATTCCTAATATTTCAAGATTCATCTTATAGTGTCTTAATTTAGGATTTATCTTGATCTGTTAAAATTTCAGTGTTTACAGTGTACAATATACATTACTGTCGGTATGTTTAAATAAACTTTTGTGTATAATTCAGTTATGGTAGGTTTTCTTTTTAGAAAGAATCATAGGGATTTTAATTCGAAAAATAAATAACATAGTATAGTATAATTTAGTTAACATATAATTATGGTAGAGACGTCTGTTGACTAATCTATTAAAGATTGATGAAGTATTCTTTATTTAGTACAAGCTTTGTATCTGACTATTTGTGTACAATATACATTACTTTAGCTATCTTTAATTAAAATTTTATGTATAATTCAGTTATGGTAAGTATCCTTTTTGAGAAAAAATCAATTAAATTTTCGTTTCATATCTTACACATTCCTTTTAAGATGAAATAATAATTCTTTATTTGAAAAATAAATAATAAAAAAGTAGGACAAGCTTTGATGTATCTAATCTTATTTTTGTACAATATAAATAATCGTAGGTATCTTCTGTGACAAGGAAACAATCAAAATAAACGTTTTGACATTTACACGTACCTTCTATAAAAATTTGGTTTTCAAAAAACTAATTTTCTTTAATTGAGATTGAAAACTCATTACTATAAAAAGAAATTTAGCAGACCTTATTGAGTTTTCACCGTGCTTCATTATTGAATCTATAGAGAACTGGATTTTTATAGTGAAATATGATCTGCAAAGGTGTAAAACTGTAAATATAGTAATCATACATCGTGTATGTCACGACCCAAAATCCCAACCCGGTCGTTATGGCGCCTCTCATGAAGACAAGGCCAGCCAATCCAAACAAAACTTCTTTTAAACAGTTAAACAATACGAAAATAATATAAGTACGGTTTAATAACAGTAATTTGCGGAAAAATATAGTGAACCATCCCGACTACAGCCCGAACCGGGGTATCACAAAGTCATGAGCAACTAAAGAAATCCTAATAATAAAATTACTATTACAATATCCCTGGCACAATTGTCTGAAGAAAGTGGAAACAATAGGATAAAAGAGATACGGGGTTGCGGACGCCAATAGCTACCTCGTGTTCTCTGGATCACCGCTCTAACAATAGTAGTCAATACCTCGGAGCGGAACCGAGGACGCCTGAATCTGCACACATGGTGCAGGGAGTAATGTGAGTACTTCCAACTCAGTGAGTAATACATATAAATGATGACTGAAAGTAAGAAACACATAAGACTTAGAGCAATCCATGATGGAATAGTAAAAACATGTAACATCTCAAATAGATAACATGAAGTAAATGGAAACAACACCAACACAACCAAAAATGCAATGCAAGTCATGACTATCGTGGCGGCGTGCCACCCGTTCCCTGGGTACCCGGCGCTTACTGTGGGGGGTTCAGCAGCGCAATATCTTGTGACGGCGTATCACCCGATCCATGCACATTACATCTCGTGGCGGCGTGCCACCCGATCCATTAAAATCATTTGAAAATATCATTTAAATTTCAAAACTGAGTTTATGAAATGAATCAATTCAGTAACAGACACCTCTGAAGGGTTCACATAACCAGCGAGATGCCCAAATAATACCCCTGAAGGGTTCACATAACCGGCGAGATGCCTAAGTATGATTTAGTAAACAATGACAAATACCCCTGAAGGGTTCATAAACGGCTAGATGCCCAAATATGATGATATCAATAAGTTTCAATCAATCAGGTAGTAAAATCATCAAAACGGGATGGACCAAGTCACAATCCCAGTAGTAAACGACACAGTATAGCACTACGATGTGCAAATCCGGGGTTTCGAACCCTCAGGACATCATTTACAATCATTACTCACCTCAAATCGGCTAAATCCTTAGCCCGCGACGCCCTTGCCCTTTGAATTGGCCTCCACGTGCGTCGAATCTGTCCAAATTCAGAACAATTACATTACAATATGTCGTGGGAACAAAGCCCAAGCGAAACAATTGAAAAACACCAAGAAATCCTGAAATTGGAAAACCCGAGCCCGGGCCCACATCTCAAAATTCAGAAATTATCACTTCAACAGGTTCCTTATCTCCTCACGATTTCAACCATATAAAATTTGTCGAATTCCGACACTGGATCGACCTCCAACCCTCAAATCTAAGCTTTAGGGTTTCCACCATTTTTCCAACTCAAAATACCAGTAAAATGCTAAAAAAAAACAGCTATAATCTTAGGTAATTCCTTCAAAATTGAGTTAGGAACACTTACCCCGATGTTTCTCTTGGAAACCCTCCAAGAATTGCTTCAAAACTTGTTTCAATCCGAGCTCTCTAGCTCCAAATGTGTTTAGAATGGTCAAATCCCCTTCTCTAAGAATCCACACAAGATAATCTCCTTTGGATATGGTTTTGAAGTTGATTTGTTGTGATTCTATGGTGTTTGGAGGTGTTCCTCTTCATGGGTAATGAAAATGGATCTCGTAGAACAAAATGGGCACTGAGTTCTATTCATAAAGTATCAAAAATCGAGTTAAAACACCCCTGTCAAGCCATATATACGAATCTCTATGTCAAAAATGCGGTTCGCATTTCAGGTTTCCGGTTCGCATTTTTGGTTGCAAACCTCGCCCCAAGTTCTGTCTCAGTTTGCGATCTCTATGTCAAAAATGCGGTTCGCATTTCGCGTTTGCGGTTCGCATTTCACGTTTTGCGGTTCGCATTTCATGGACGATTCTTTTTGCTATGACTCCGAAATTTCGATACGGATCTAATGCTTCAATTATAACTGAATTTGGAGCCCATTTCCATAATATTATACCACGTATTCTTGAAGAGACGACATCGACACATTCTTGAAAATCCAAAATCCATTCGAGGCCCTCAGGACTTCAACCAAATATATCAACAAATCTTAAAACATCACATGGACTTAGTCGAGGCCTCAAATCACATCAAACAACGCTATATACACGAATCATACCCCAATTCAAGCCTAATGAAACTTAACAAATTCCAACTTCTACATTCGATGCCGAAACCTATCAAATCGAGTCCGATTAACCTCAAATTTTGCACACAAGTCATAAATAACATAACAGACCTATGAAGATTTTCAAAACTAGATTCCGACCCCGATATCAAAAAGTCAACTCCTCGGTCAAACTTTCCAAAAATCTTCTATTTTCCAACATTCGCCAAAATGCGTTGAATTGTCCTACGGACATCCAATTTCAAATCCAAACATATGTCTAAGTCCGAAATCACCATACGAAGCTATAGAAACTCTCGAAATTCCATTCCGACCCTCGGATCAAAATCTCACCTATCGACCGGAAATCGCCAAAATTCTAACTTCACCAATTCAAGCCTAATTCTACACGGGACCTTCAAAATTAATTCTGATCACACTCCTAAGTCATAAATCATCTCCCGAAACTAATCGAGTCGTTGGAAATCACATCCGAGCCCCCTAACTCATAGGTCAACATCCGGTTGACTTTTTCAATTTAACCCTTCTTGAAAGAGACTAAGTGTCTCATTTCTTACCAATTTCCCTCCGAACTCAACAACTAAACTTGGTTACATAAAACATAGATAACAAAATATAATGAGACAGAAAATGGGGAAGACGGAGTGGTAACCCACAAGATGACTGACCGGGTCGTCACATTCTCCCCCTCTTAAATAAATGTTCGTCCTCGAACGAGTTAAACATACCTAGAGTTTCAAATAGGTGAGGATATCTGCTCCGCATCTCTTGCTCGGTTTCCCAGGTAGCCTCCTCCGCGAACCGACCTCTCCACTAAACTTTCACTGAAGCTATCTCCTTGGACCTCAACTTCCGAACCTGACGATCCAAAATCGCCACTGGATCCACCTCATAGGTCAAATCATCATCCAAATGAATCGTGATGAAGTCCAAAATATGAGACGGGTCTCCAATATACTTCCGGAGCATAGAAACATGAAATACTGGGTGTACACTAGACAGACTGGGTGGCAAGGAAAGCTCATAAGCCACCTCCCCGACTCTCCGAAGCACCTCAAACGGCCCAATGAACCGAGGACTCAGTTTCCCTTTCTTCCCGAATCTCATAACACCTTTCATGGGTGAAACTTTTAGCAAGACCTTCTCGCCAACCATGTAGGACACATCTCGAACCTTCCTATCGGCATTACTTTGTTGCCTTGACTGTGCTGTACGGAGCCTCTCCTGGATTACCTTTACCTTTTCTAGAGCATCCCGAACCAAGTTAGTCCCCAATAGTCTAGCTTCACCGGGTTCGAACCAACCAACCGGAGATCTACACCGTCTCCCATACAAAGCCTCACACGGGGCCATCTGAATACTTGTCTGATAGCTGTTGTTATAAGCGAACTCCGCAAGAGGCAGAAATTCATCCCATGAACCTCTGAAATCAATAGCACATGCACGCAACATGTCCTCCAGTATCTGAATGGTACGTTCTGACTGCCCATCCGTCTGAGGATGAAATGCGATGCTCAATTCCACTTGAGTACCCAACTCCCTCTGCACGGCTTTCCAAAACTGCAAAGTGAACTACGTACCTCTATCTAAAATGATAGAAACACCATGCAGCCGGACAATCTCTCGGATATAAATCCTTACCAACCGTTCTGAAGAATAGGTAGTACACACAGGAATGAAGTGCGCGGACTTGGTCAGCCGATCCACAATCACCCAAATAGCATCGAACTTCTTCAAAGTTCGTGGGAGTCCAACAACAAAGTCCATGGTGATCCGCTCCCATTTCCACTCGGGAATAGCTATCTGCTGAAGCAAACCACCCGGCCTCTGATGTTCATATTTTACTTGCTGAGAGTTGAGACACCAAGCTACGAATCCCACAATATCCTTCTTCATCCTTCTCCACCAGTAATGTTGCTTCAAATCCTGGTACATCTTTGCAGCACCCGGATGAATGGAATACCGTGAGCTATGGGCCTCCTCCAGAATCAACTCTCGGAGCCCATCCACATTAGGTACAGAAATCCGGCTCTGCATCCTCAACACTCCATCGTCGCCGATGGTCACATTTTTAGCATCATTATGCTGGACTCTGTCCTTAAGGACAAGAAAATGGGGATCGTCATATTGACGCTCCCTGATGCGATCATATAACGAAGTTCGAGAGACCACGCAAGCCAACACCCGATTGGATTCCGAGATGTCTAATCTCACAAACCTATTGGCTAAGGTCTGGACATCGACTGCGAGAGGTCTCTCTCCAACAGGAATGTATGCCAAGCTCCCCATACTCACCGCCTTTCGGCTCAAAGCATCGGCCACTACATTGGCCTTTCCCGGATGGTATAATATAGTGATGTCATAATCCTTGAGCAATTCTAACCATCATCGTTGTCTCAAATTTAGATCCTTCTGCTTGAACAAATGTTGTAGGCTACGATGATCAGTGAACACCTCACAAGATACGCCGTATAAGTAATGCCTCCAAATCTTTAAAGCATGAACTATGGCAGCCAACTCCAAATCATGCACGGGATAGTTTTTCTCATGAGGCTTCAACTGACGAGAAGCATAAGCAATAACTCTACCCTCCTGCATTAATATACAACCGATCCCAATTCTTGAGGTATCACAATATACGGTATACGAACCCGAGGCTGACGGTAGCACCAATACTGGAGCTGTGGTCAAGGTTGTCTTGAGCTTCTGAAAGCTCTCCTCGCACTTGTCCGACCACACAAATGGAACACCCTTTTGAGTCAATTTAGTCAAGGGCGTTGCGATGGATGAGAATCCCTGAACAAACCGGCAATAGTAGCCTGCCAACCCAAGAAAGCTACGAATCTCTATGACTGAGGACGGTCTAGGCCAACTCTGAACTGCCTCTATCTTCTTTGGATCAACCTGAATACCCTCGCTGGACACTACATGCCCCAAGAAATCCACTGAGTCGAGCCAAAACTCACACTTGGAGAATTTTGCATAAAGCTTCTCCTCCCTCAGTCTCTGCAATACAACCCGCAGATGTTCTGCGTGCTCTTCTTGCTACGCGAGTACACCAGAATATCATCAATAAATACCACCACGAACGAATCCAGATAAGGTCGAAATACATTATTCATTAACTGCATGAACGCTGCTGGGGCATTGGTTAGCCCAAAAGACATAACAAGAAACTCATAGTGGCCATATCTAGTCTGGAAAGCAGTCTTAAGAATATCTGCATCCCTGATCTTTAACTGGTGATATCCTGAACGGAGATCAATCTTAGAGAACACTTGTGCTCCCTGAAGTTGGTCAAATAAGTCATCGATACGAGGCAAAGGATATTTGTTCTTGATTGTTACTTTGTTCAGTTGCCTATAATCGATGCACATTCTCATCGTGCCATCTTTCTTTTTCACAAATAGAACCAGCCAAAGTGACACACTAGGTCGAATGAACCCCTTATCTAGGAGTTACTGAAGTTGCTCCTTTAATTCTTTCAACTCTGCTGGTGCCATACGATACGGTAGAATAGAGATGGGCCGAGTGCCCGGCACCAGGTCAATACCAAAATCAATATCCCTGTCGGCAGCATGCCCGGCAGGTCTGCAGGAAATACATCGGGAAATTCCCGCACAACTGGAACAGAATCGATGCTTGGAGTCTCAGCTCCAACATCCCTTACCAACACTAGGTAAGCAAGGCAACCCTTCCCAACCATACGCTGGGCTTTCAAGTATGATATCACCCTACTAGGAATATAATCAGTCACGCCACGCCACTCGATCTGCGACACACCCAGCATGGCCAAAGTAACTGTTTTAGCATGACAGTCTAAAATAGCACGACATGGAGATAGCCAATCCATGCCCACAATAACATCAAAATCTACCATGCTTAGTAGCAATAGGTCCACTCGGGTCTCCAGATCCCCAATAGTTACTACACATGACCGATAAACACGGTCCACAGCAACAGTATCCGCCATCGGGGTAGACATATGAACAGGTAAAGCACGAAACTCCCGGGGCGTACTCAAATAATGCGCAAAGTATGAGGAAACATACGAATAGGTGGAACCAGGATCAAATAATACAAAGGCGTCTTTATGGCAGACTGAAACAATACCTGTAATAACGGCATCAGAAGCACTGGCATCTGTCCTTCCTGGAATAACATAGAATCGAGCCTAGCCACCGCCTGCTCGACCTCCCCCTCTGGGGCGACCTCTGGCTGCCTGACCACCACCCCTAGCTGGCTGGGTGGGTGATAAAGTAACTGGAGCAGAAGTCGAGGGTTGACCCCTCTGTTGGAACGATCTAACACCACTATGAGGACAATATTTTCGTATGTGGTCCATCTCACCACACTCATAACAGCTCACTGGTGCTCTAACAGATGCACTCGGCCTAGAAGGACCCTGGGCTGACGGAGCATGAGCTGGAAGGGCGCTGAGTGATGACTGACCCTGCTGTGACCCATGATAACCACGACCTGCAGAAGCCCCACGATACTCTGGACTGGCTGGCTGAGCAGGCCTTAGGAACGGCCTCTACCCTGCTGAAACTGGCCCCTTGAAGGAGCACCACTGTAATTACCCGATCCTCGAGGCCTCTTAGCCTCCCTCTCCTCTCGCTCCTGACGGCGAACCGTCTCAATCTCGCGAGCTATGTCCACCACTTCCTCGAAGGTAGCACCCAATACTCTCTCCCTGGTCATAAAAATACGAAGATTATAGTTAAGACCATCCACAAACCTCCTGATCCTTTCACGATCAGTCGGAACCATCCAGGCAGCGTGTCGAGCCAACTCAAAAAAATTTGACTCATATTGCGACACAGTCATATCCCCTTGTAGCAGCCATTCGAACTGTCTACGCAGCTCCTCTCTGCGGTATTTCGGCACATATTTCTCTAAGAAAAGAGCGGAGAACTGCTGCCAAGTAAGGGCGCTGCATCAACCGGCCTACACCTCTCATACGCCTCCCACCAATTAAAGGCAGCTCCCGTAAACTGAAAGGTGGTGAATGCCACACCACTGGACTCAAGAATCCCGGCTGTCCGGAGCATTCGCTGACACTTATCAAGAAAACCCTGGGCATCCTCGCCCTCAGCACCACTGAATGACGGAGGCTTGAGTCTGCAAAACCTCTCAAGACGACGTTGTTCATCATCTGGCATAGCTGGCACTATGAATTCCTGAGCTGGTGCAACCGGCTGGGCTGGAGGTGCCCCGGCATCTGAAGTCCCTGCACTACCTGCTCAGGCGTACGGGCAACTGGAGTCTGATTGCCTCCCCCGGCCTGTGAAGTAGTTGCGGCTGTGGTGGCTGAAACCGCCTGAGCCAGGCCAGTGCAAATAGATAATATCTGAGCCAAGGTCTCCTGAAGACCTAGAATAGCGATAGGCACAGCTGGTGCCTGAACTGGTGCTACCGGAGCCTGTTCCTGAGCTGGGGCAACTGGTGGATCGACAAATGCTGCCCTCTCTGCTCTACCTCTACCACGACCACGACCGCGTCTACGGCCTCTGGTGGCCTCAGTGGGTGGTACTGGTGATCGTCCACCTCGTCTGGCAATTCGCGGCCTCACCATCTGTGGGAGAACAGGATAGTGAAAGTTTAGTTCTCGGATCAACAAGTTCGCACGACAAGAGTTTTAAAAATATGGAATTTTTCCTAAAAGGTTCTGCAGCCTCTCGAAGATAAGTACAGACGTCTCCGTACCGATCCGCAAGACTCTACTAAACCCGCTCATGACTCGTGAGACCTATGTAACCTAGGCTCTGATACCAAGCTGTCACGACCCAAAATCCCAACCCGGTCGTGATGGCGCCTCTCATGAAGACAAGGCCAGCTAATCCAAACAAAACTTCTTTTATACAGTTAAACAATACGAAAATAATATAAGTACGGTTTAATAACAGTAATTTACGGAAAAATATAGTGAACCATACCGACTACAGCCCGAACCGGGGTGTCACAAAGTCATGAGAAACTAAAGAAATCCTAATAATAAAATTACTATTACAATATCCCTGGCACAATTGTCTGAAGAAAGTGGAAACAATAGGATAAAAGAGATACGGGGTTGCGGACGCCAATAGCTACCTCGTATTCTCTGGATTACTGCTCTAACAATAGTAGTCAATACCTCGGAGCGGAACCGAGGACGCGTGAATCTGCACACATAGTGCAGGGAGTAATGTGAGTACTTCCAACTCAGTGAGTAATACATATAAATGATGACTGAAAGTAAGAAACTCATAAAACTTAGAGCAATCCATGATGGAACAGTAAAAACATGTAACATCTCAAATAGATAACATGAAGTAAATGGAAACAACACCAACACAAACAAAAATGCAATGCAAGTCATGACTATCGTGGCGGCGTGCCACCCGTTCCCTGGGTATCCGGCGCTTACTATGGGGGGTTCAGTAGCGTAATATCTCGTGACGGCGTGTCACCCAATCTATGCACATTACATCTTGTGGCGGCGTGCCACCCGATCCAGTAAAATCATTTGAAAATATCATTTAAGTTACAAAACTGAGTTTATGAAATGAATCAATTCAGTAACAGATACCCCTGAAGGGTTCACATAACCGGCGAGATGCCCAAATAATACCCCTGAAGGGTTCACATAACATGCGAGATGCCCAAGTACGATTTAGTAAACAATGATAAATACCCTGAAGGGTTCATAACCGGCTAGATGCCCAAATATGATGATATCAATAAGTTTCAATCAATCACGTAGTAAAATCATCAAAACGGGATGGACCAAGTCACAATCCCCAGTAGTAAACGACATAGTACAACACTACGATGTGCAAATCCGGGGTTTCGAACCCTCAGGACATCATTTACAATCATTACTCACCTCAAATCGGCTAAATCCTTAGCCCACGACGCCCTTGCCCTTTGAATTGGCCTCCACATGCGTCGAATCTGTCCAAATTCAGAACAATTACATCA
>MCJB01049799.1:71919-85569 GCA_002018475.1 Nicotiana obtusifolia
AAAGAGATACGGGGTTGCGGACGCCAATAGCTACCTCGTATTCTCTGGATTACTGCTCTAACAATAGTAGTCAATACCTCGGAGCGGAACCGATAACGCCTGAATCTGCACACATGGTGCAGGGAGTAATGCGAGTACTTCCAACTCAGTGAGTAATACATATAAATAATGACTGAAAGTAAGAAACACAAAAGAATTAGAGAAATCCACGATGGAACAGTAATAACATGTAACATATCAAATAGATAACATGAAGTAAACGGAAACAACACCAACACAACCAAAAATGCAATGCAATGCAATGCAATGAAATGCAATGCAAGTCTTGACTATCGTGGCGGCGTGCCACCCGTTCCCTAGGTACCCGGCGCTTACTGTGGGGGGTTTAGTAGCCGCAATATCTCGTGACGGCGTGTCACCCGATCCATGCACATTACATCTCGTGGCGGCGTGCCACCTGATCCAATTTATATTCCGTGGCGGCGTGCCACCCGATCCAATTTATATTCTGTGACGGCGTGATACCCGATCCATAAAAATTATTCGAAAATATCATTTGAGTTCAAAACTGAGTTTATGAGATGAATCAATTCAATAACAAATGCCCCTGAAGGGTTCACATAACCGGCGAGATGCCCAAATAGGATTTAGTAAACAATGACAACTACCCCTGAAGGGTTAACATAACCAGCGCAAAGCCCAAATATGGCAAGTAGCCCAAATCACGATGACATCAATTAGATTTCAATCAAATATGTAATAGAAATCATCAATCGGGATGGACCAAGTCCCAATCCCTAGAAGTAAACAACCCCATGCTCATCATTGAGCATGTACCTCACCTCAACATAGCAATATGAGGTGCAAATCCGGGGTTTCAAACCCTCAGGACATCATTTATAAACATTACTCACCTCAAATCGGCTAAATCCTTAGCCCACGACGCCCTTGCCCTTTGAATTGGCCTCCACATGCGTCGAATCTGTCCAAATTCAGAACAATTACATCACAATATGTCGTGGGAACAAAGCCCAAGCGAAACAATCGAAAAACACCAAGAAATCCTGAAATTGGAAAACCCGAGCCCGGGCCCACGTCTCGAAATTCAGAAATTATCACCTCAACAGGTTCCTTATCTCCTCACAATTTCAACCGTATAAAATTTGTCGAATTCCGACACCGGATCGACCTCCAACCCTCAAATCTAAGCTTTAGGGTTTCCACCATTTTTCCAACTCAAAATACCAGTAAAATGCTAAAAAAAACAGCTATAATCTTAGGTAATTCCTTCAAAATTGAGTTAGGAACACTTACCCCAATGTTTCTCTTGGAAACCCTCCAAGAATTGCTTCAAAACTTGTTTCAATCCGAGCTCTCCAGCTCCAAATGTGTTTAGAATGGTCAAATCCCCTTCTCTAAGAATCCACACAAGATAATCTCCTTTGGATATGGTTTTGAAGTTGATTTGTTGTGATTCTATGGTGTTTGGAGGTGTTCCTCTTCGTGGGTAATTAAAATGGGTCTTGTAGAACAAAATGGGCACTGAGTTCTATTTATAAAGTATCAAAAATTGAGTTAAAACACCCCTGTCAGGCCATATATGCGAATCTCTATGTCAAAAATGCGGTTCGCATTTCAGGTTTGCGGTTCGCATTTTTGGTCGCAAACCTCGCCCCAAGTTCTGTCTCAATTTGCGATCTCTATGTCAAAAATGCGGTTCGCATTTCGCGTTTGCGGTTCGCATTTCACGTTTTGCGGTTCGCATTTCTGACATTTCTGCAGATTTTTCCTTGACATAAAAATAGGCATAACGTTCTCATACGATGCCCGAATTGGACGATTCTTTTTGCTATGACTCCGAAATTTTGATACGGATCTAATGCTTCAATTAAAACTGAATTTGGAGCCCATTTCCATAAAATTATACCACTTATTCTTGAAGAGACGACATCGACACATTCTTGAAATGCCAAAGTTAAATGTCATCGACCATCCAAAATCCATTCGAGGCCCTCGGGACTTCAACCAAATATATCAACAAATCTTAAAACATCACATGGACTTAGTCGAGGCCTCAAATCACATCAAACAACGCTATATACACGAATCATACCCCAATTCAAGCCTAATGAAACTTAACAAATTCTAACTTCTACATTCGATGCCGAAACCTATCAAATCGAGTCCGATTGACCTCAAATTTTGCACACAAGTAATAAATAACATAACAGACCTATGAAGATTTTCAGAACTGGATTCCGACCCCGATATCAAAAAGTCAACTCCTCGGTCAAACTTTCCAAAAATCTTCTATTTTCCAACATTCGCCAAAATGCGTTGAATTGTCCTACGGACATCCAATTTCAAATCCGAACATACGCCTAAGTCCGAAATCACCATACGAAGCTATAGCAACTCTCGAAATTCCATTCCGACCCTCGGATCAAAATCTCACCTATCGACCGAAAATCACTAAAATTCTAACTTCACCAATTCAAGCCTAGTTCTACACGGGACTTTTAAAATTAATTCCGATCGCACTCCTAAGTCATAAATCATCTCCCGAAACTAATCGAGTCATCGGAAATCACATCCGAGCCCCCTAACTCATAGGTCAACATCCGGTTGACTTTTCCAATTTAACCCTTCTTGAAAGAGACTAAGTGTCTCATTTCTTACCAATTTCCCTCCGAACTCAACTACTCAACTTGGTTACGTAAAACACAGATAACGAAATATAATGAGACAGAAAATGGGAAAGACGGAGTGGTAACCCACGAGACGACTGGCCGGGTCGTCACAGTGTATGTATATTTGTTAGAGATGTGATATTGTATTATTTATTATAGGAATATGATATTCTTAGAATATTCTTTGGAGATATTTTAGGGAGTATGAGATTAAACTCATGTATATATACTCTTCTTTTTGGAAATGAGAAACCAAGGCAGATCCATCTAAAAGTTGTGCAATCTCTAATATATTACCTTTCCCTTATAGCAATAGTGCGTTGAATTCTCCTTTTCTTTCTTATTTATGAAACTTTGAAAAAATTCTATAACCATTATATGATACTGTTCTTTTTGTTTCATTCATTTATTTTCTAGAAGTATATCATCAGTTTTTAAAAGCAATTAGTATGATTTTTAGGTGAATTTCAACATTGTAAGGTTTATCAAGTTGATATAAAATGAAGTCTTTTTGCGATATTCATAATTGGATCGTATGTATGTGTTATATGTAATTACAGATAATTATTGTTATCACGACCGGGAATTCCCACCTTCTGGATCGTGATGGCGCCTAGCATTTCACTTGCTAGGCAAGCCAACGTTAGAGAAAGTCTTAAGCCAGTTTTTAAACAACTCAAATAATTAAACTAAATGAAACAAAAAAGAAGTGAGAAGTAGCATAATACCCAAAAATATCTAAGTACAACCCGGATTTGGAGTCACAAGTGCACGAGCTTCTAGAAGTGCTACCAATAAAGTTTGAAATAAGTACAACTGTCTCGAATGAAAGAATAGTAAATAAGGAAAGATGAAGGGGACTTCAAGGTCTACGGATGCCAGCTGATCTACCTCGAGTCTCCAAATATGCCAATCCGAGCTGATGCACCTCACGTACAGCTCGGACCAGTACCAAAATCTGCACAAGAAGTACAGAGTGTAGTATGAGTACAACCGACCCAATGTACTCCGTAAGTGTCGAGCCTAACCTCGACGAGGTAGTGATGAGGCTATGACAGGACACTCACGTAATTAAACTTGCGCAAACGAAAATATACGTAAAACATAACAACAATAAAGATTTAAACATGTACTATTGGGAGGGGGCATGCGAAAGGGAACGTGATACAATAACTACAACAGAAATAACAACATAAAACCATCAAGTAAATCACCAATAATTGGAAACGGATAACATAATGAATAAAGACTGCACAACATTACCCATCGTGCTTTTACTCTCAACCTCCCCATGGAACAACTATAATGGCACGATATCATCCTTCGTGCTTTTACTCTCAATCTCCCCATAAAATGATAAATACGGCACGGCATCACCCTTCGTGCTTTTACTCTCAATTTCATCATGAAACGATAAATACGGCACGACATCACCCTTCGTGCTTTAACTCTCTTCCTCACTATGTATTAATCAATAATGAAACAATAATCGGCATGTCATCACCCTCGTGCTTTAACACTCTCCCTTACCAGGTAACAATATATATATATATATATATATATATATATATATATATATATATAATAGAATCAGTAAGAATAAACCTTATGTCAACAACGGTTCCACAATACCAAACCTCAACTTCTAAAAATACTCAATTATCACAAATAGTTCATAAATGCGGAAAGAACGATCAATTAAGTAATAAACTAGTCTAAACATGGATATCGCAATCAAAGAAGGATATAAATTACAAGAAGCAAGTCCCAACTGCATGCTTTAACCCAACAACAACAAATAAGTACTCGTCACCTCACATGTACATTGTACCCAAACATTTAAACACGTAGAAAATAGGCAAACAAGTCCTAATCCCTCAAGTCAAGGTTAACCCCGACACTTACCTCACTCAGCAATCAACTTAGAGCTCTACCGGGGCCTTTCCTCTAGAATCCGCCTCCAAACTACTCATATCTAACCACAATCAACTCGATAACGTCTAATGATAAGGGAATCAATTGCATTACATAAATATATGAATTTTACACTTTTCCAAGAATAACGTCAACCCTAGGCTTTCTTGGACAAAATCCGAGGTTCGGACAAAAACCCATTTACCCATTCACCCCCGAGCCCGATTATATAATTAGCTTTGACATCCGACTTCAAATTAAGGTCTACATCCTGAATTTGCAAAAAAACCCCAATTCTTCCTAAATCCCTAGTTTTCTACCATGGAAGAACAAAGATTAGGGCTAGAAATTAATGGGTAATGTTAGAAATGGAAGAAAATCGGTGTTGAGTTTTTCCTTCAAAATCACCTCTAGGCTGAGCTCTAATGGAGAGTTTATGAAAAATAGAAGAAATCCCTTTTTTGGACTGTTTTAAATCACTAGCGTCAAGTGTTCATCGCGCTCGCGAGACACCTGACGCTTTCGCGAAGTGCACTGCCCAGATGGCTTACGCGATCGTGAGTATCTCCACGCATTCGTGAAGGTTCAACCCACCTAACCTCCATGTCCGCGAGCTTGGGCTAGCGTTCGCGTAGAGTAACCTCAACTCCCAGCCCAGCCTATCTAATACTAAGCGTTCGCGATTGATTGGTCGTGTTCGCGAAGAGCAGACTCCCTAATGCTCCGCGTTCACGACCAAGGTCTCGTGTTCGCATATAACAAAATCCTCCCCGGTCCCAGATTCCCCTTCGCAATCGCGAAACACAGAGCACCAGATGACAACTGAAGCTCAATAAATCGAATTTTTCTAAGTCCAAATGGTTCGTAGGCTATCCAAAACTCACACAAGCCCTCGGGGCTCCAAACCAAACATATACACAAGTCCAAAAACATAATACGAACTCGCTCGCGCGATCAAAACACCAAAATAACACCTAGAACTACGTATCTGACACCAAAACTAATAAAATTTTCAGTAAAACTTAAGAACTTTCATTTCAACAACCGGACGTCCGAATCATGTCAAATCACTTCCGTTTTGCACCAAATTTTGCAGACAAGTCATAAATATAGTAATGGACTTATACCAAGTTCCGGAACCAAAATTCGGACCCAGTATCAAGAAAGTCAAACATCGTCAAATTTATAAAATCTTTAAACCTTTAAACTTCAAATTTTTGACAAAATGCGATAACTCAAGCTAGGGACTTTCGAATTCGATTTCGGGCATACGCCCAAGTCCCAAATCACGATACAGACCCACCAGGACAGTCAAAATATTGATTCGGGTCGGTTTGCCCAAAATGTTGACTGAAGTCAACTTAAATAAAATTTTTAAGGCACGAATTTACATTTTAATCAATTTTTTCACATAAGAGCTTTTCGGAAAAGACACGGACTATGCACGCAAACCGAGAAAGGCTAAAATGAGCTATTTGAGGTTTCGAAACATAAAATTAAGGGTTAAAACTATATATGACCTATCGGGTCATCATATTCTCCACCTCTAAAACAACCGTTCGTCCTCGAACAGACATAGAAAAGTACCTGGATTGGTGAAAAGGTGTGGATACTACTCCGCATGTTCGACTCGAACTCCCAAGTGACTGCCTCGACTGACTGACCTCTCCACTGTACTTAAACTGAAGGATAACTCTTAAACCTCAATTGTCGGACCTGCCGGGCTAGAATAGCCACCGGCTCCTCCTCATAAGTCAAATCCTATTCCAACTGGACTGAATTGAAATCTAACACGTGGGACGGATCATCGTGATACTTCCGGAGCATGGACAAATGGAACACCGGATGGACTGCTGATAAGCTAGGTGGCAATGCAAGCTTGTAGGCCACCTCACCCACTCTCTGAAGAATCTCAAAAGGCCCAATGTATATAGGGCTCAACTTGCCCTTCTTTCCGAACCTCGTCACACCCTTCATGGGTGAAACCCGGAGCTACACCCTCTCTCCGACCATGAATGCAACATCCTGAACTCTACGGTCGGCATAACTCTTTTGCCTGGACTGAGCTGTGCGAAGTCGATCCTGAATAATCTTGACCTTATCTAAGGCATCCTGTACCAAATCTGCACCCAACAACCGAGCCTCCCCCGGCTCAAACCATCCAACTGGCGAACGACACCACTTCCCGTATAATGCCTCATAGGGAGCCATCTGAATGCTCGACTGGTAGCCGTTGTTTTAGGGAAACTCTGCAAGTGGCAAGAATTGATCCCAAGAACCCTCGAAATCTATAACACAAGCGCGAAGCATGTCCTCCAAAATCTGAATAGTGTGCTCGGACAATCCGTCCGTCTGGGGATAAAATACTGTGCTCAACTCAACCTGTGTGCCCAAGACACACTATACTGCCTACCAGAAGTGCGAGGTGAACTGCGTACCTCGATCAGAAATGATAGACACGGGCACACCGTGAAGACAGACGATCTCGCAGTTGTAAATCTCACCCAACCGCTCTGAAGAATAGGTAACTGCCACAAGAATGAAATGCGCTGACTTGGTCAACCTATCCACAATGACCCATACCGCGTTGAACTTCCTCTGAGTCCATGGGAGTCCAACAACAAAATCCATAGTGATACACTCTCATTTCCACTCGAGAATCTCTAACTTCTGAAGCAAACCACCAGGTCTCTAATGCTTGTACTTAACTTGTTGACAATCTAGACACCGAGCTACATATGCAACTATATCCTTCTTCATCCCCCTCTACAAATAATGCTTCCGTAAGTCCTGATACATGTTGGCGGCACCTAGATGAATTGAATATGGGGAACTGTGGGCCTCCTCAAGAATCAACTCACGAAGTCCATCTACATTGGGCACACCAATACGACCCTGCATCCTCAAAACCCCATCATCTCCCATAGTAACCTGCTTGGCACCACCGTTTCGCACCGTGTCACTAAGGACAAGAAAGTGAGGGTCATCATATTGCCGCTCTCTGTTTCACTCATACAAGGAAGACCGAGCGACTGTACAAGCTAGAATATGACCGGGCTCTAAAACGTCCAACCTCACAAACTGATTGGCCAAAGCCTGAACATCTGCAGCAAGCGGCCTCTCACTAACTGGAATATACGCAAGGCTGCCCATACTCACTACCTTTTTACACAAGGCATCGACCACTATATTAGCCTTCCCTAGATGATACAAGATGGTGATATCATAGTCTTTCAACATCTCTAACCAACTCCTCTGCCTCGAATTGAGATTCTTTTGTTTGAACAAATACTGTAGACTCCGATGATCCGTGAATACCTCGCACAACATGCCGTAAAGATAGTGCCTCAAAATCTTTAGTGCATGAACAATGGCTGCCAACTCTAAGTCATGAACATGGTAATTCTTTTCATGAACCTTCAGCTGCCGTGACACATATGCAATCACCCTGCATCCTGCATCAATACTGCACCGAGCCCAACACGAGATGCATCATAATACACCGTGTAAGATCCTGAACCTGTGGGTAACACCAACACTGGCGTCGTAGTCAAAGCTATCTTGAGCTTCTGAAAGCTCAGCTCACACTCGTCTGACCATCTGAACAGGGCACCCTTCTGGGTCAACCTGGTCAATGGGGCTGCTATGATGAAAATCCCTCCACAAACTGACGGTAATAACCTGCCAAACCCAGGAAACTCCAGATCTAAGTAGCCGAAGTGGGTCTAGGCCAGTTCTGAACTGCCTCAATCTTCTTAAGATCCACCTGTATGCCCTCTGCCAATACGATGTTCCCTAAGAAGGCGACCAAGTCCAACCAAAACTCGCACTTTGAAAACTTGGGGTATAACTAGCTGTCTCTCAGAGTCTGAAGTACAATCTGAAGATGTTGCGTGTGCTCCTCCCGACTGCGGGAGTAGATCAAGATATCATCAATAAAATACAATCACAAAGGAATCCAAGTAGGTCTTGAACACTCGGTTCATCAAATCCATAAATGTTGCTGGGCATTAGTCAGCCCAAATGACATCACTAGAAACTCATAATGTCCATACCGAGTCTGAAAAGCTGTCTTTGGGACATCGGATGCCCTAATCTTCAACTGATGGTAGCCAGACCTCAAATCAATCTTCAAAACCACCTTGGCACCCTGAAGCTGATCAAATAAGTCATCAATCCTCAGCAGTGGATACTTGTTCTTGATGGTGTTTTTGTTCAACTGCCGATAATCTATGCACATCCTCATCGATCCATCCTTCTTCTTCACAAACAACACAGGCGCACCCCAGGGCGAGACACTAGGTCTAATGAAGCCTTTATAAAGCAAAGCTTACAACTGCTCCTTTAATTCTTTCAACTCTGGTGGGGCCATACGGTATGGAGGAATAGAAATGGGTTGAGTGCACGGAGCCAAATCAATACAAAAAATCAATATCACTATCGGGCGGCATCCCCGGCAGGTCTACAGGAAATACCTCTGCAAACTCACGAACAACAGGCACTAAATCCATGGAAGGAACCTCTGAATCACGGATATAGGCCAAATAAGCTAGACACCCCTTCTCAATCATACGTCGAGCCTTCATATAAGAGATAACCTTACTGGTAGAATGGCCAGGAGTCCCCCTCCACTCTAATCAAGGAAACCCCAGCAAGGCTAAGGTCACCATCTTGGCGTGACAATCCAATATAGCATGAAAAGGTGACAGCCAATCCATACCCAAGATGACATCAAAATCTACCATATCAAGAAGTAAAAGATCTACTCTAGTCTTGAGACTCCCAATAGGAACCGCACACTAATTATAGACACGATATGATATGATAGAATTTCTCACATGTGTGGAAACATACACCGGAGCACTCAAAGAATCACGAGGCACAACCAGATATGAAGCAAAGTAGGATGACACGTAGGAATATGTAGAACCTGGATCAAATAGAACTGAAGCATCTATATGAAAAACTGGAACAATACCTGTGATAACAACGTCGGATGACTCAGCCTCAGGCCTCGTTGGAATGCATAAAATAGAGGCTGGGCCCTACCACTGTAAACCGCATCCCTAGGACGACCTTTAACTGGCTGGCCTCCACCTCTAACCGCCTGACCTCCACCTCTGGCTGTCTGACCCCTGCCTCTAGCTGGCTGAGCAAGCGGTGCCGGAACCATGGCACGAGAACCCTACTGTTGTGAGTTGCCCAGTGCCCGGTGCCCGATGCCCAGGGGTAAAATCTAGCAATGTGCCTCGGGTCACCACAAGTATAATAGAACCTCGGCTTCTGTGACTGCTGACCTTGAAACTGACCCTGTCGACTTGAGTGACCACCTTGAAAACTCTGGAGTGGAGGTGCGCTAATAGGAGCCGGTGGTGCACTGTAGGCTAGCCGATCGGGATGAGACATAGGAGGGCCGCGACCTCCTGAAGCACTGTGAGATGCCTGGAGCGCTGAGTGAAACGGCCTGGGAGGATGGCCTCTACCAAACGTACCCCTGCCTCCAGACGAAGCACCACTGAACCCACCGAAATGACGAGGCCTCTTATTAGACCCCTGCCCTCTCTCCTGTGCAAGAACCATCTCGATCCGCCTAGAACATTAGCAACCATCTAAAAGGAAATATCATCCCCAGTCTCCTTGGCCATCTGTAGCCTGATAGGGTGAGTGAGTCCATCAATAAACCTCCTCACCCTCTCTCTCTTAGTAGGAAGCAAAAGAAGAGCATGACGGGCTAGATCCACAAAACGGATATGGAGTCACAAGTGCACGAGTTTCTAAAAGTGCTACAAATAAAGTCTGAAATAAGTACAACTGTCTCGAATGAAATGAACAATAAATAAGGAAAGAGGAAGGGGATTTCAAGGTCTACGGACGCCAGCAGATCAACCTCGAGTCTCCAAATATGCCAATCCGAGCTGATGCACCTCACGTACAGCTCGGACCAGTACGAAAATTTGCACAAGAAGTGCAGAGTGTAGTGTAAGTAAAACCGACCCAATGTACTCTATAAGTGTCGAGCCTAACCTCGACGAGGTAGTTATGAGGCTATGACAGGATACTCACGTAATTAAACCTGTGCAAAAGAAAATATACATATAACATAACAAGAAAAAAGATTTAAACATGTATTATTGGGAGGGGGCATGCGAAGGGGAACAAGATATGATAGCTATAACAGAAATAACAACATATAACATTCAAAATCACCAACTAATGGAAATGGATAACATAATGAATAAAGACTACACGGCATCACCTATCGTGCTTTTACTCTCAAACCTCACCTTGGAACAACAATAATGGCACGACATCACCCTTCGTGCTTTTACTCTCAATATCCCCATAAAATGATAAATACGGCACAACATCAACCTTCGTGCTTTTACTCTCAATTTCATCATGAAACGATAAATAAGACACGCTATCACCCTTCGTGCTTTAACTCTCTTCCTCACTATATATTAATATATAATGAAATAATAATCGGCACGACATCATCCTTCGTGCTTTAACACTCTCCCTTAAGTTCATAAATGCGGAAAGAACGATCAATTAAGTAGTAAACTAGTCTAAGCATGGACATCGTAATCAAAGAAGGATATAAATTACAAGAAACAAGTCCTACCCGCATACTTTAACCCAACAAAAATGCATAAGTACTCGTCACCTCACATATACGTTGTACCCAAACATTTAAACACGTGTCAAATAGGCAAACAAGTCCTAATCCCTCAAGTCAAGATTAACCACGACACTTACCTCACTCTGCATTCAACTCAGAGCTCTACCGGGGCCTTTCCTCTAGAATCCGCCTCCAAACTACTTGTATCTAACCACAATCGACTCGATAACATCAAATAATGCTAAGGGGATTAATTACAATACATAAAGATAGGATTTATACACCTTTCCAAAAAAAAAAGTCAAAAAAAGTCAACCCTGAGCTGGCTTGGTCAAAACCCCAGGTTCGGACCAAAATCCATTTACCTATTCATCCCCGAGCCCGATTATGTAATTAGTTTTAAAATACGATCTCAAATTGAGATCCAAATCCCGAATTTGCAAAAACCCCTCAATTCTTCCTAAATCCTTAATTTTCTACTATGGATGAACAAAGATTAGTACTAGAAATTAATGGTTGATGTTAAAAATGGAAGAAAATGAGTTAAAGTGTACAAACCTATGAATTGGTGTTGAGTTTTCCCTTCAAAATCGCCTCTAAGTCGAGCTCTAATGGAGAGTTTATGAAAAATTGAAGAAATTCCTTTTTTAGACTGTTTTAAATCACTGGCGTCAGGTATTCATCGCGTTCGCTAGACACCTGACGTTTTCGCAAAGGGCACTGCCCAGATGGCTTACGCGATCGCGAAAATCTCCATGCATTCGCGAAGGTTCAGCGCGCTTCACCTCCGCGTTCGCGAGCCTATGATCGCGTTCGCGTAGAGTAACCTCTACTCCCATCCCAGCCTATCTAATACTACGCGTTCGTGATTGATTGGTCGCATTCGTGAAGAGCAGGCCCCCAAATGCTCCGAGTTCGTGACTAAGGTCTCGTGTTCGCATAAATATCCTCCCCAGTCGCAGATTCCCCTTCACGATCGCGATGCACAACGCACCAGATGACAGCTGAAGCTCAGTAAACCAGATTTTCTAAGTTCAAATGGTCCATAGGCTATCCAAAACTCACCCAAGCCCTCGGGGCTCCAAACCAAACATGCACACAAGTCCAAAAATATCATACGAACTCACTCGCGCGATCAAAACACCAAAATAACACCTAGAACTACGAATCGACACCAAAAGGAATGAAATTTTCAATAAAACTTAAGAACTTTCATTTTATCAACCTGAAGTCCGAATCATGTCAAATCACTTCCGTCTTGCACCAAATTTTGCAGACAAGTCATAAATATAGTAATGGACATATACCAAGTTCCGGTATCAAAATCCGGACCCATTATCAACAAAGTCAAATATCGGTCAAATTTATAAAGTCTTTAAACCTTTAAACTTTAAATTTTTGACAAAATGCGGTAACTCAAGCTAGGGACTTTCGAATTCGATTTCGGGCAAATGCTCAAGTCCCAAATCACGATTCGGACCTACCAGGACCGTCAAAATATGGATCCGGGTCCGTTTGCTTAAAATGTTTACCGAAGTCAACTTAAATAAATTTTTAAAGCACGAATTCACATTTTAATAAATTTTTTCACATAAGAGCCTTCCGGAAAAGATACGGACTGCGCACGCAAATCGAGAAAGACTAAAAGGAGCTATTTGAGGTTTCGAAACACAGAATTAAGGGTTAAAACTCTAGATGACCTATCGGTTCATCACAATTGTATTTAAATTTTCAGTCTAACATTTTATTATATCATCTAATAATATTTGTTTTCATTACTTTCATTTCAACAGGCTTCCTGTTTGGTTAACGAACATAGAAAATACTCTTTCGAATATATACAAATAAATAGCAATATCTACAACTGTTAACTTTTAGAGAACACCCACAATCTTTGTACGGTAATTATCTCAAGTGATTGAAGCCATGTTATGCATTGTTCTTAATAATAGAGCACCAAGTACCGAGAATGGGATGACTAAAAAAGAGAGCTTCTTTGTAATATAAGATGCTATCGGTTGACTCCTGAGTTATTTTCTCATTAGTGTATGCATCGAAAGAACATGATTTGAAATGGTATTTATGTGTAGAAAAGATGTCGAATTGAGTTTGTAATTCGTCTTTACTATGAGTTAATTCTTATTTGCTTATCTTCAAACCATTTTATGTAATTTTTTCGATTTTGCAAATAACAGAAGCTGTTATTTATTTGGTATATTAGGAGTAAAATTATTCAAAATATTTATTTTCTTTTTACTACATTTTTATTATTTAAATAGTAGTACTTCAACAGTTATAAAATTATTGTACATCTACAAAAAGAAAGGTCAAAATACTTTTAAATAAAAATTATTTTGCATTGTTCTGTCATAACTAAACCTAGTTTTCTTCTACTTTTTACCCCCCCCCCCTTTTTTTTTTTTT
>MCJB01049800.1:0-16823 GCA_002018475.1 Nicotiana obtusifolia
GTCAACTTCGAGTTGACCCTGCTCACCCTCGTTTGTTGAAGGTGGTGTCTGTGATTTCTATTGGGTCTTCTGGGAAGGAGCGGTCGGTTTTGGCACTGTCTCTTCTACTGCGAACATTTCCCTCGCAGCATGTTGTTCTCCATAAACGGTTACAACCCCATCAGCCGATGGGAATTTCAACATATGATGTAATGTTGAAGGTACAGCTCCGATGTCATGAATCCAAGGCCTTCCGAGCAAGGCATTGTATCTCATGTTGCCCTCGATCACACAAAACTTCATTACCCGAACAGTACCGGTGGTGTTCACCATCAGTGTTATTTCCCCTTTGGTTGTTTCACATGCCATGTTGAAACCATTGAGGATCCGAACTTCGGGGATGATCTGGTTTGTCAATCCGAGCTGCTCGATGACCCATCACTCGGGTTTTGTGTACGAGCATCGATATCATCAAGGCATCATTATGAGGCTGTACAAACTCCTTCTGCATCTTTATCGCTGAAACATAAGGCTCCGTCCGCCGCATAATCCCGAGTACGCTTTTCTCGGGTGATAGATATTTTAGTACGCTTCAACACCGGGCCTTGGGGTGCATCTACTCCTCCGATTATCATGTTGATCGTGTGCTGAGGTTCTTCTTGATTTGTTGGCCTGTTTCTATTCCCGTAATGGTTCTTGGTTTGGTCGCTTAAAAATTCTTAGAGGTGCCCATTCATCAAACACCTAATAAGACTCGATTCTCGAATGTTGACATAAGTCTAAATGTCACGACCCAAGCCGGAGGGCCGCGACTGGCACCGGACCCTACTCAACGGGCGCCGGCGTACCCTTCAACTAACTTTCCTTATTATCTATAAGGCTTGTCATATGCGTATAATCTCGAATAATAATTATAATGATACGTGACATTATACCATGATACGAACGTACTTATATACATAATATAGCCAACAAGGCTGCAATGCAAAACCATAAAACAAAATACATACGTTTGCTGACAAGGCAATTCAACTGTACATAAGTCAACCCATCGCTTGTCTATGCATAAATTGACACTTGTCTATGAGCCTCTACAAAAACGTACATAATGCAACCTATGCCGGAACAGGGCCCCGACACGCCCAAAACAGGATGCATACCAAGACTGTGGCAAGTCCGAAGGATGGATCTCGCCAATATCTGCTGAACTGAGTAGCCTACTATGGTGGGGAAGCCTCGTCTATCTGTCTGCCTGGACTTGCAGCATGACATGCAGTGTCCACAAATAAAGGACGTCAGTACGGATAATGTACTGAGTATGTAAGAGAGGAAACATAATGCAAGAACAATAATAAGCATCAGGGTAAGAGACATACAACCTGTACCATCTGAATGCCTCTGAGGGCGACTAACCATGTCATGCCTGACATGCATATGCATATACATATATTTATATCCTTTTGAAAATCATCATATACATATATACGCCTCTGTGGGCCTCATCATCATCTCATACATATGCCTCTGTGGGCCTCCTCATTATCATATCCAACTGATATGTGGTTGCACAATAGGTGCCATACCTGGCCGACTATAGCGCGGCTCGGTAGAGTAAGATAGCTGCCGACTATAGCGCGACTAAGTAGAGTAAAACATATACATATGTATAGTTGCACGATAGGTGCCATACCCGGCCGACTATAGCGCGGCTCGGTAGAGTAAAATAGATAATGCATGCTGGACTTATAAGAGTCATACTACCATGGTGAAATAATAACATATCAATCCTCCCATAAGAGGGGAAACAATATACGTACTGCTACCTTCTAAGAGTAGAGTATCTTTGGGGTTCGTTCATTGCATTGTGTACAGTCAGCGTCGTGCAAAAGAAGGAAAAGGATAGTCTCACATACCTTGCAATACTTTCCAATCTCAAGCTATGAAACTTCCACGACTTCTTAGTCTACAATAAGAGAAATGACACTAGCGTTAAGTTTAAGCGTCGTAACTATTATGTATCGACTGTAACCTATTTTGCGATAAAACGGACAGCACCTCCCCTATATATATGACTTCACACAAGTCAAAACAGCCACCAAAAAGCCAAACAACATCAACAAGAATCATATTGGACCTCCCAAAATAGTCCACGCACAAACCAATCACTTCATACGTACAATGGCCACTATAGTCGTGTCAAACGATCCGGAAATGTTATGAACAACTATCATGCCACAACCCTAAATATATATGGTGTTTCTCCACACCCTTCCTCATCCAAAACTCCACAAATCAGTAGTATAACACGCAGCTTTACAGCAACACAAAACAGTTCACAAAACAGTTCGCTACAAGTGAATAACTCGAACTTACGGCTTCCGATCACCGTCCCGTGAGTTCTTACACACATAGTACGACTTACCAAGACTTAACAGTAGAAAACATGTATTAAATTGAGCAGTAAACTCACCTTTCTTGTTAGATAACTCAGCCCTTACTTTGGTTCCTCAAACTCTAGGGTTTACCTTCAACTAGAACTTGAAAGAGGGAAAAATCGATTAGGGTTTGTTTGGGATTATTTTGGGGAGCGGTTGCAGGGGTTCTTTTCGTTTTTGAGGCTGTGAAATAATAGTGAATTAACTGGCTTTAGAATCTTTTAAAATCCCTCTATAACCGACTTGGGGCTTGTAAATTTTTGCCCTTAATTTTGGCAAGTAGGTGATGCACCTACTTGTCACCTACCAGCCTGCGCAGTTCTACGGAAATGCAATTATCTCAATACTCCGAGATCGTATTGACAAACGGTTTGAAGAATTGGAAACTAGACTCATAGACCTTTAATTTGGTAGGTAGATCACCCCGTAATTCTTTGTAAATTGGGAGAAAATCGCAGAAATATTTTACCTATCGTTTAAGTAAAATTGTGAACCTAAGTTGCGACAACTTTTGTCGACTTTTGTTTCATAACTCTTTCGACTTCAAGGCTTATGAAACGGATATCATATCATCCAAATACCTTAAAACATGACCTCTTGGTGATGTTAACCACCTCTCGATTTTCCCAAAAACGCGAGTTACAACATCCTTAACTCGTTTATCCTCTAATACTTGTTAACCGCCCTTATACACCTTTGCATCGTTTAGGACCAATAGGACTAAACTCTTATTGTCTCAAAGGTAATTCTCTTCTCGAACCTAGGTAGACTGTCTTATGTGTAAACTAACACGTACAAATAAGGGTTATAACACTAAACAAGCTGTATCAAGCCATAATAATATTCCAAGATATAATCATACGATATACCACATAACTCATGTACTCATAGTGATATCTTCCGATCACAATAGCTGCTCATTACTAAACCCGATACCAATAACAAACGTCATATCAAATAAAACCTTGTTCGAAACATTCGTACACTGCCAAAGATGAAGGAAACACATAGAAATTCATAATCACCCATCAAATCAACGAGTCGTCGAGCTCTGTCACCGACAAGAACAATTGAAAAATTCTATGTCGACTAATGAAATTTTTCTTCTAAACATACCTTAACCAAATCTAATGGCACAAATTCCAGGGCCAAGAATATTTCACCCAATACAGGCTGCTCGATTGACAGATCACACTAATGACACATAGAGCCACATACGATGCAATCCATGCACCCTCAAGCAACAACTCGAATATAACAAATGATGGAAGGAAAACCAAATGAGAGAACTATCCCACAAGCTCAACATATACAATCATAAAGCACCATGCTATGAACCAATCCTACAAAGGGAGAAGCAAAACTGTGGAATAAGCAAAAAGGAACATATCCTAACACAACTTCGTTGTAGTGCGTAACCCAATCCAAACACACAAGTCGACATGGAAATTGCGTCGAACCATAATGCTCACAATCAACCAACACATGTGTATCCACAGCAAGCACGCTAAGAGCATGACAATAACCATGTAGAAATGTATAGTACAATATACCACAAATAGGAAAAACACGACAAAGTGCAATAAGCAACTCGACATCCCAAGAGACATCTCGCTTAATCTCTGCCACAAGGCCCAAGGAGAACCACATCATGCGTGTAAATAGTCAACATTTTCAAAACTCATCGTAGCATATGAGAGAAACACATGGAACATGTAAGGTCATGAACAAGATCAACACTAGTCGATGACACACCCCTCAACAATAGTTGTGCGGAGTAAACAAACCTAAATCGATGTAGAATACACATCCTCATTAGGCCTATCAATGGGCCCCCAAATATATTCCGATCCTCCAAAAATAAGTAAATAGCCTGCCAAAAGTCCACAGTAATCTATGCCATTAGTTGTCTAACACTTATCATATCTTCACATTCCACAAGCAAGGAATAGTCTGCCCCTGAGAACTCCCATTTTCCAAATCCCAAGAATATATGAATCTCCATACCCGATCCCAACTCCACCACTCAAATTATTGACACATCACTCATACATAATCACTATACTCCCATAAATGTTTCGTGCTACATAACAAAATATAAACATCAATAGTCAACAACCAGGTGATTACTGAAATAATAGTCAAGCATCCGCAAGTCAAAACACAATGTGCCGTCAGAAATGCACACCCTTCTTAGGTGATACCAGATAGTACTAGCATTCTTCTAAAGATTTGAAACCCTTCACGATATCTAGAACTCATGACCTTCCCTTCAAAATTGAACCGCAACCTTGTACATTCTATCTCAATCCACACGGTGCACTGTTCTATCATGCCATCATATGAAAATTACGAGAATCTCATTATCAGCTCTAAATCACAAGTAGGATAAACACCCCACTAGCCAGAAAGAACATTGGGACAAGAAACAAACCTTTCATACCCGTAGAAGACATCCTTCTCAAGCCGCAGTCAAAACAATCGAGAAACTCGTCGAAACCCATTTGCACATAATCAAGCCATTAGAACTGAATCTCTCTAACTCAACTAAGTCACGCAGGTCGCTAAACCCAAGAGTATTTCCACAAAACACATGTAAAGCTTCACTAGACCAAAGGAACCGATCACTTCTATTTCTATGTTGATCCAAGCCACTACCAAGCTGACCTATTTCTTCAAGTTCCTTTTGACTTGCCTTCAAGTTAACACTTATCCTTGCTAGTACACTACGGTCTTTGATATAAACTCACCCTAGATCCTAGCATGAAACCACGTCGTCTTAAGACCAATAAGCCATTATATTCCCTCTTAAGCACCTAATAGTGTCGCAACCGAAATGCCCCTCCAAAGAGATACCAGCCTTCCGAGTTCTACCCCCGCTACCACAAATATCACAACCCATACACTGCTCGAAGGTACCTCCGCTCCCCAACTGAGCAAAATGGAGCAACTTCGGTTGAGGCCCGGGAGATGAGGGAAATGAGAGAGAAGAAAAGGGAAGGTTCTGCTGAGACTCAATTCCCCCTGCTGGAGCTCCCCTAACTTGAAGTGGAAGTCGAGGGGCTGCTTAGTGAGAAGAAGCGTCAAATGATTTGGACAGTTGTCGCGCTGGCGAAGCAGGGAGCATCTTCTATGAATTTAAAGTTGTTTCTTTAACTTTTTGATACTGAAATGTAGAATTAATAATGTTATATGAATACCGCAAATCTCTGCACCATTCAATATAAACCCAGATCTTAGCCATATGCAAATATGGGGAAACCACAAATACCACATATAAATCTTAAGCTCATTTGAACCTCCCCAGAGACATTCACTATGCTCTAATCCCTAATGTACAACCAATACGAGCCAAACTACTTGTGCTCCATTAGCACACAAATACCTTAGGAAGAAATCCCATCTTTAAGCAACCGGGTAAATTGCTTCTCACTGCACAATACACCACAATGAATATCAACCCTGAATCATTTCCAAATTTTCATTTGCCCACAAATATAGTACATCATGCGTCCAAGAATTTCCTCGCTCAAGTCATCTTCGAAATCAACCTCTTCAAGACAAACTAATCCACAAGTATGCCTCAGTCGGAAACTAATATAACACATGTCTATGCCATCTGATCATTGCTATTAAACTCCTTTAGTTTGCTTGAAGCCATAGAACATAACATCCGATAAGCCACAGTACCCTTACTCCATAACTGCCATGATCTCGTACTATTATCCTAGCTAAATCCTTCATAAGCCCATGTAGCACTAGCCATAAAATACTCCAAATTGTCTGTCAGATGTATACTCATGCTATTCGTGCGAACTTCCATACATCCCACTTGATAAAAAGTAAATTCTTCATAGAAATATCATAAGGATCACACAATTGCATACTATCTCGCAGGAGATAACCACCTGCTTAGCCTCAAACTTAATCTTTCCGAGTCTAAAATCATCAACACGACATTAGTATATACTTCAATCCACAAATAAACAATTGAAAGATCCCTCAACACACTCATAACTCGAGACTGTACGATACATCAAGACAAAAATCAAGCATCTATAGCCCTTTGCATCCCGAGCAAATTCTTTCCATCACATCCAAACCATATAAGCATAGTCCTCAATCACATAATACTCATCACATAGCTATTAACCACTCACTGAGTCATCAATCCCACTACAAGGGATACCAGCGGACATAGGAGTCCAAAGGTACATACTCACATTGCTGAAACTACCGAACCCCGAGCTGGGGTTTAAACCTGGCCTCTAGTCATCCAGACTAGCCTACCTCCACAACACAGAAAAACATCCCAACCTCATCCATGACATTACAAGCCATCAATGCATAGTTGATATCGAGTACTCAACATCACATACTCTTGAATAGAAAGAAATCGAAGATATAAGCTTCAAGCTGAATAAAGCCGCACGATAAGGAAAGAAAGATGTGAAGTTTCCAAGATGCCTTGTAGCCTCTCGAAGATAACCATGGACGTCATCATACCGATCCGCAAGACTCTACTAGACAATTGCTCATGACTCGTAGAACCTAAGAACCTTGATCTCTAATACCAAATTGTCACAACCCAAATTTCACCTAGTCGTGATGGCACCTAACCCAACCCGCTAGGTAAGCCAAACAATAGTTACACAATTATAATTAAAATCATAAGTAATCAATAAATGAAATAGCTAAAATTCCATACAATATCTCAAGGATTGGCAGTACAATGCATGAGCTTCTACAATTTAGATTTATAAATTTGGTACGAAAATAAATACAATATTTGTTTGGATTATACATGAAGAGGACACGAATCCAAAACTACCTAGGATAAGTAGTATCCGTATCCAGAAAGCAAGTACATCTTCATTGCCAGCTTCTGTTATCCACAACCGCTCAATACCAAAATCTGCATGCAAGATGTAAAAATATAGTATGAGTACAACTGACCCCATGTACTTAGTAAGTATCCTGACTAACCTTGGTGAAGTAGTGACGAGGTCTTAGGTCAAGGATACTCACTAAAAATATATATAACCTACACATTTCAATATATATCCGTGTACTTAGCAGCAGTAACAAAGTCTAAACATGAAATATAGGTACCGCATATTGCACATAGAGAAGATGTGCGTAATTCTCTTAACAGTTCAGCATGTAAAGAAGGTATGGTTCAAATAACAAATAACACGTCAACCATTGCATCTAGAGAAGATATGCTCAGATACTATTCCAGTTCAACAACACAACATATAGAGAGGATATGCATCGAACATCATTAAATCACCAAGATTGCATATAGAGAAGATATACGTAAAGTTTCAAATAATCCTTCCACAGTTGCATATAGAGAGGATATGCATGAAATATCAATTTAATCCTCCTACAAGTGCATATGGAGAAGATATGCATGATTACTCAATTAATCCTTCGAGAATTGCATATAGAGAGGATATGCATGATTAGAAAAGTCAAGTCACATGGGTTCACATATAGTGAAGATATGTACTATGTCTCATCTCAACAATTAAGGTAGAATATAGAGAAGTTGTGCATAAAGGCATGTATACATTCCATATCTAGCATATAGAGAAGATATATAGAAAAATCATGTATACATCCAAGGATTTTGCAAATAGAGAAGAGATGCAAAGTCAACCAACGACCAACTTTACCAAGATCCACATATATCAGAAACCTATAAGTTTCTCACAACCTGCATGTATATAATCAAGAGAAAAACATGAGAGGGTGACCCTAAGGGTCCACACACTGCACAGACAACTCACGTGCCATATATAACAACCGCATGGACCACTCACGTGCAATCATATCTCAATTCCACATAGGCCACTCACGTGCTACCAATTCGGTCCATATCAATAGAAAGCATATATAAGAAATCATCAACATGCACAAAGGATATCCAATCATATACTCATGGACTGAAGAAGCTAGCATGCTAAGGTGTATGCATGTGCAAGTGTACAAACTACAACTCAAATGAGGCAGATATACCATTCAACAACAAATATCACGGAGTTCACGTAGTCATACAAACATATAAAGAATGATAGCAAAAAGCACAGTTTCCAATCAAGGCATAATATGGCCTAAAGACTACTATGATCATGAATCTTACATAGCCCCACCCGCATATACGCTCGTCACCTCGCATGTGTGTTGCTTCTCACACATTTAAATTAGACAAACAATTTCAAATCCTAAGGGTTATTCCCTCAACAAGATTAGGCAAGACACGTACCTCAAACAACCTAAATCAATACTCTAAAATGCCTTCCCGCATGAATTGACCTCCGAACGGCTCGAATCTAGAAAAAAATAACTCAATAACTTCAACTAATGCCATAGGAATGAAAACCAAACTACAAAGGTCGAATCTTTGTCAAATACTTAAAGTCAATCAAAAGGTCAACCAGGCCCACAACCTAAAACCTGACAAAACTCACTAATTCCGACAACCCATTCGACTACGAATTCAACCATATGAGTTTCATCCAAATTTGACTCCCAATTGATGTTCAAATCTTAGAATTTTTTACTTTAGAAAAGCTTTTCCCAAAACCCCAAATTTCTCTCTTAGATACACCAATCAAATGCCAATTGTAAGGCCCCGTAAAAGTTTGCCAAGAATTTAAGTTTTTATGGTGCAAAGGTAAGCTAATGTGCCACAATACGAATTTTTGGATTGTGCAATGCATCGGAGAGTTGGTAGAAGAATTTGTAGAAAAGGATAATTCTGTAGTCCATTATGCTATATCTATTACGCTGACCACTGAATCACCACGGAATAAATCATAAGTAATTCAAATTTGAAAACCATATTGTGGCCATTCTGCTGGCCGTATAACCATTCTGCTACCACAAAATTGCATCACAAAACCAAACCCATCCTAGAATTTGAAAACATTTTGGGGCCATTCTGCTGGCCGCATATCCATTCTGCTACTGCGAAATTGCATCACAGAATTGGCATACCATATTGTGGCCATTCTGCTGGCCACATATCTATTCCGCTACGATGGAATTGTACCACATAATTGACTTCTAGGGTTATTTTTGGAAATTTTCTTATCCGACCCTATTTTGATAGAAGGCTTTAGGGGGTCATTTTAATAAGATATAAATTGATGTTTTAGAGTGAGGGTATCAATTTAGAGGGAGAGGGAGAAGCTCTTTCAAATTATACTCTCCAATTATTGCGCAAACCTTGTGAATTCAAGAGGGAAACTCACAAGACCTTCTACTTACAAGGTAAGACTTCATCCCTAGCATTAATGAAATGTTTAATAGTGGGTTTAGGTAGTATGTTTTCATGGTGGGGATTGTGGGATGGTTACCGGAAGCCATAAGCCCCCAATCTCGAATTTGGGAGTATGTGAAGACTAGAAAATGTGATTTGGTGGGTTTGAAGCAAAGGGTTGGGCATGCATGTCAGTAATGATGGTTGATGGGTACATTGGTTGGCTGCTTTGATATTCATGGTAAGGGTAGAGTAATTTGTATTATGGGACCTTGTAATTGATTTCGCATATTAGGTGTTTGATGAAATGTCCGAATGGGCTAAATGTAAGAACACTTTCCTAACTATGGTTAAATTTGGTTATGTTTCTATAGATTGATGTTGCTAGGAGCATGGGATGTTGTAGTAATCTAAGGAAAGCTCAAGCAAGGTATGTTGGCTAAACTCCCTCCTTAGAATCGGATTCCATGATCTCATTGTGAACTCCAAGTACGGTTGCTCGAAGTACCAATTCTTATCATGTTAGATTATCATTAACACAGGATTTATTATATGCCGATATGCTCAGGTCTTGTTTCAATTTCTATCCTTATTTACTCATACAAAGATGCTTCAAATGAGGTTGATTTAATGAATGTCAATGATTCCGATTTATGTTTCAAATGAAATGGGTATGATTTCCTTGTAAATGTTTCCAATGTGTTAAGCTCTTACGTTCTCATGGATAGAAGCTATGGTGTTCCTAAATGTCCTAAGTATTCTTAATGTTATATGGTCGCCCATGGCAAGTAAAAGGAAGTGATAGTATGAACATGAAACGTGGCCGCTTGCCAAAATGAGGATTATGAGGCATTTCATGTCCCTATGGTTTCAATCATAGTATGTATGCTTCTAAAATAATAAATGCAAACGACTTTGATCTTAAGTCCCCAAGAATCATGAAATTAGCTAATGACCTCAAGATGCAAAGGGAGTACCTAACAAGATGAAAGAGATATGTCATATGCTAAACGAGGATGAACCTTAAGAAAAGAAATTGGGTCCATGCGCCATTGAAATCTACTCATTGATTCACCATACATTTGTTAATGTAATAAGCTATGTTTCTGCATGATAGCATGAACATGAAGTATTCCAATGATCCAGGAACTTACGACCTTAAATGTAATGTTAATCATGCCGCTTTGAGCTTATATATGGTCATGTGCATAATAATGTGCTATGAACCCTATGGACGGTCTATGAGACGCATATGTGTATAGTGTAAATGAACCCTATGACGATCTATGAAACGCATATGTATATATTATAGATGAACCCTATGAACGGTCTATGAAATGCACGGGTGTATAGTATAGATGAACCCTATGGACAATCTATGAAATGCATACGTGTATAGTATAGATGAACCCTATAGACGATATATTAAACACATATGTGTATAGTATAAGTGAGCCTTATGGACAGTCTATGAAATTCATAGGTGCATAGTATGGATATATCCTATGGACAGTCTGTGAAACACATAGGAGCATAGTAAGAGAGAGCTATGAACGGTCTGGTGAGACGCATAGCCAGCACGAACAATAGGTGCCACTTTCATTGCCCTTATTTGTACATGTTGTTACATTTATATTATATTTTGTATCCCACACATAATTCATATGGCTCACTCGATTCCAAATGAAATTCAGAATGATGTAAGTATAAGAAGACTGGACATGTGATTCTATGGGTCGTTTCGTAGTTTCTTGATGTACCTCATTTGCCTCTTATTTGAGTTACCGTATTTTCATATGTTGCGCTGTCTGCCTTACATACGTGTACTATTCCACATGTACTCACGTCCCCTTTGTCGGGGCGCTGCATCTTTTAATACGTGCAGGTATACTTTTACTGGATGATGCAGAACTTAATAGGGATCTTCCTCACAACTCAGCTTATGCTGAGCTTGCTACAGTATAGTGGGTATTTGAGTCTAGTTCATTTTATGTAATTAGGTATCTATTGTCATAGACACTCCGTGTACATTATGGATCATGTACTTAAGTTTTGAGTTTGGTCATGTATTTATGTTCACAGTATTTATAGATATTTATAAAGCTGTGTATCCATCATGAGAAGAATTTTAGACCATTGAGCCAAATGTATTTAATTTAAAATTCAAAACCTAATTGTGTTATGGTACATTATGCATGAGTAATGATGAGAGGTTGATGTAACGTAGGCTGGCTCGACTGGGTTAATTTATTTGAGAGTCGGTCACGCTCGGGCATGGCAATCTTGGTATCAGAGCACCTACACAAACGCAGCCCCAAGTAAGCAATTACAATAAATGGCTTCACATACCTACACAAACACAGCGTCTTCTCGTGAATGCGAAGGTCAACCAAATTACATTCAAAGCCTAACTCAACACTATGTGAACACGTTGACCAATACGCAAATGTGAAGGCTTAAAGCCTACACAACCGTGAATGCAACTCCAGTGTCATGAACGCAAAGAAGAACTCCCAGCCCATCTCCAAATACACTTAGCGATCGGAGTCCTCCTCACACGATCGTGAAGAAGACTCTCAACACCAAACACCAGCAATAAACTACAAGGGAGAAGTGGTCTAAAATCACCCCGAAAGACACTCGAGCCCCTCGGAACCCCGCCCTATCATACCTAAAAGTCCAAAAATATAACACAGACCTACTCGAGGCCTCAAATAACATCAAAACCACGAATTACACCTCAATTCAAGCTTAATGAACTACTCCAAATTTCCGAATTCTAAACTTACAACGAACACATCTGAACACCTCGTAATGACCCCAAATCTTACACACAAGTTATATATTACCATGCGAACCTATTCCAAGGCTCAAAATTGCAAACGTACATCCATAGACACAAAGTGAACTGTGGGTCAAATCTATCAACTCTCCACACCTTCAAACTTTCAACTTTTAACAATTGGCCTCAAAATCATATAGGAACACCAAAACTCAAATATGGGCATATGCCCAAGTCCAAAATCACCAATTGGACCTTACGGAACCATCAAACCTTGAATATGAGGTCGTTTTTTCACAAGTCAAACCTTGATCAACTCTTCCATCTTGAATCTTCAAAATTGAGAATTACTCTTCCAAATCAATCCTGAACATCCTGAAAATCAAAACCAACCATGTACACAATTTGTAATACATTATATTAAGATACTCAAGACCTCAAACCTCCGGACCGAATGACATCACTCACAATGATCGATCAGGTCATTACATAATGCATGCTCAAGACTCCACCATAACCGATATCCATCACATTCTATGTGCTCCAACATGATCTAGCATGTCCCATGTACACCAATATGATACTCGTATCACCTACGTTCACATTGCCATCTATAACATGGGTGATCACTTGACTTAGTGAAGGGATGTATCCATATCCATCGTGCCATAACATATCAATTTCATAGCAATTGCACGTCATAAACCATCATGCCACAATAATATTAATATCACAATAACTGCAAACCATAACTATCATGCCATAACAATATCAATCGTACAGATAACTCACATGCCTTAATCATCTCAATTGTATGGAACACGTGCCAAAATCTTAGTCTATAAAAGAGAGCCATATGCAAAAATGTGTGCGTATGAATAAGAGATAATCATATTGAAACACATGGACATAGAAATAACCATGCAAGGATGTATGCATGTGTATATAGAAGACCTTTATGCATGATGCATGCATAACTAAAATGTATGACTACAACTCTAACAAGTAATTCATCATAAAAAAAGCCATCATTTCCAATTAAAGCATCAGAAACCTAGACATGATCACTAACATGAATAAGAAAGCTCAAGTAGTCACAAATGATTAGAACATATCACAAGTAGCGCATATACCAAAACAAGGCATAACAAAGCCGTATATTTATCATGAGCATGATATAACCTTGATGCCTGCATATACGCCCATCACCTCGCATATACATCACCCTACACATATAACATGTATCACGTAAGCCTATTTTAGTAAACATTTCCTCAAGTTGAGGCTAAGTAAATTTACCTTTTTCGGCATAGTCTTCAATCCTAAATTATGCCATTCCCTTTGTTCTTAACATTCAATTGCCCAAGAATAAGTCAAATATCATTTAGGAAAATCAAACAATAATAAAAGAAGTAATCTCAATCAATAAAACTTCAATCTTTAAAGATATCACAAAAAGTTAACAAAAATCAACCGGAGCATATATGGTCAGAGCCCGCAACCAAGACTAAATACGGATGACCCATAATCCCACGAGTCCAAATACATAATTAGTTTCCAAATTTGAGTACAAATCGGTCTTCAAAACCTCAAAATACATATCATTAAGTTTCAAGTCAAAACTCCATTTTCTACTATGTAGATCATCGATTTAGGTATAATATTTTATGGATAATCATGATATATAATAAAAACCAAGTTAATAATACTTACTTTCATAATTTGGGGGAAGTCCCTATCCAAAATTACATAGATCTGCTCATCAAAACTCAAAAAAGTAAAGATATGAACTCAAAATTCCAAAATTTGACATTTAGTGCCATTGCAGCCTTTCTTCTCACGGTCGTGATCACAACCTTCGCAATCATGATGCTTAAAATTCTTATCCCCAGACATCGCAATAGCATAACACCTCATGCAATCGCATAGCACCTCATGCAATAACAATATATTAAATTTATCCAGGCCAGACTTCCTCCTATGCGATCACGTTTGCCCCTCACGCAATTGTGATTCTCTGCCGGAATCTTATAATCAATTGCGGGCCATTCCCATGTGATCGCGATTTACTTCACTTCCCTTGTCACTACCCAATATTGCACCAATGATTGAAATGGCTCCTAACCTGCTTGCTAGGTAAGTCAACACTCAACAACAATATTATGACCCAATTATTAAGCCATTAACTAATTAATGAGATAAATAACATGGCACAATAAGTCTCAAATCAATGTCATAAATACATGAATTCTACACAAGGTCTAAAAAAGGCCATAATTGTCTCACAACCTATCCCTATACCTGGTAGCACAATATTGTCACGAGCATCTAACAAGAGTATATAGTCTCAACTAAACAACATCTATTCGAAAATAAAAGTATACAGACAGATATAAACGAGTACGGAAGGAGTACTCCATGTGCTGCGGATCAGATCAATTAAAGTAGCTCACCATGAAGTCTCCAACAAAATACTCTGACTCAACTCAATGGGTACCGCTAATACCAATCTCATATTCTATAAAAAAATATACAGAAGTGTAGTATGAGTACAAAATTATGGTACCTAGTAAGAATCAAGTCTACTCTCGAAGAATTAGTGACCAGGGGTCGACATTAATACTTACTAACAACTCAATAAGCATATGAAAACATAATTAGAACATGAGATAAAGCATGGTATCATCAATCATGTCCACTAGTAGAAACACTCTAAATATGGAATTTAGACATGCTTTTAAGAAAAGAGATTGAATGTAATATTAGTTATCTTTATTATTTTCATAATCATGATATGGGACAGTGAACATTACACACACACACACATACATACATACGCACACGCACGTTATATATATATATATATATATATATATGTATGTATGTATGTATGTATATATATATATGTATGTATGTATATACATACATATGCAAGAGCAAATGCATAAGTCTAAGCTACCAATGCATTCTTATTGATCCAATCTCGATACCTCACTACAGAAACCATATACGTGACACTTGCCAAGTGTCCAAGCTAGCACCAATCTGGTTGCCTGCGCTTAATGGGCCCAAAGTAACATGGATAATAAATAGACTACTGTGACGACCCAGCCAGTCGTCTCGTGGGTTACCACTCCGCCTTCCTCATTTTCTGTCTCATTATATTTCGTTATCTATGTTTTATGTAATCAAGTTGAGTAAGTTGCATTCGGAGTAAAATCAGTAAGAAATGAGACACTTAGTCTCTTTCAATAAGGCTTAAGTGTAAAAGTCAACCGTATGTTGACTTATGAGTTAGAATACTCGGATGTGAATTCCGATGATTCGGTTAGTTTCGGGAGAGAGATTTATGACTTAGGAGAGTGATCGGAATTAGTTTTGGAGGTTCCGTGTAGAATTAGGCTTGAATTGGTAAAGTTAGAATTTTGGCGATTTTCGGTTGATAGGCGAGATTTTGATCCGAGGGTCGGAATGGAATTTCCAAAATTGCTGTAGCTTCAATATGTTGATTTATGACTTGTGCGCAAAATTTCAGGTCATTCGGACGTGGTTTGGTCGGGCTTAGATCAAAAGAGCGATTTAGAAGATTTTGAGATCCTTAGGCTTGAATCCGATGCGAATTCGATGTTATGATGTTGATTTGAACGTTCCGATGGTTGGAACAAGTTAGAATAATGTTATGGGACATGTTTTCATGTTTGGTTGAAGTCCCGAAGGTCTCGAATGGATTTTGGATGGTTGATGGAGTTTAACTTTGGAGTTTCAAGAAGGAGTCGATGTCGTACCTTTAAGAAAAAGTGGTATTATATTATGCAAATGACCTCCAAATTCAGTTTTGATTTTTTTAAGAATTAGATCCGTATCGAAATTTCGGAGCCATAGCAAAAAGAATCATCCAATTCGGACATCGTATGAGGAAGTTATGCCTATTTTCGTGTCGGGGAAAAATTCTGCAGACATGTCGAATCTGCGATCGCAGAATTGACCGCAGATTCGACATGCGAACCGCATTTTGGTCGCAGAATGAGGCAGAAACTGGGGGGAAAAATGCGACCAAAATGCGAACCGCTAAGGTGAAATGCCGTCCGCATTTTTGGCAAATAGGATCGCATTTTTGACCTGAAGAAGGCGTTTTAACCCGATTTTTTTGATGCTTTTAAGTAGAACTCAGTGTTCATCTTGCCCTACAAGACCCAATTTCGATACCCACGAAGAAGAACACCTTCAAACAACATAGAATCACCATAAATCAACCTCAAAACCATATTCAAAGGAGATTTTCATGGATAAATTCTTAAAGGAAGGGTTTGTGTCACCTTAAACATACTTGGGGCCATAAAACTCGGATTGAAACAAG
>MCJB01049800.1:18029-81283 GCA_002018475.1 Nicotiana obtusifolia
CAATGACAACTGTAGGTTACAGTTGGTAACAATGACAACTGGTAACCGGAGTTTGAAAGATTTTACTGTTTTTAAATGATGTTGAGCCCGAGGGGCGGTTTTAAAGTGCTTTCTTTACTTCACGTTATTTACTTGGAAGATGTACATGTTTTACCGTTGAAAGGAGATTCTACTTGAATTTACACTGGTTTACTATTTCACTGATGTTTCATTACTTCATTATGGATTGCCTTGTGCATTATGTGTTTTCTTACTTTCAGTCATTATTTATTTGTATTACTCACTGAGTTGGAAGTACTCACATTACTCCCTGCACCATGTGTGCAGATTCAGGCGTTAACGGTTCCGCTTCGAGGTAGCTGTTGGCGTCCGCAGCCCCGTATCTCTTTTATTTTGTTGTTTCCACTTTCTTCAAACAATTATGCATAAGATATTGTAATAGTTATTTTGTTATTAGGATTTAATTAGTGGCTCATGACTTTGTGACACCCCGATCTGAGGGTTGTAGTCGGGATGGTTCTATATTTTTCCGCAATTTACTGTTATTAAACAGTACCTCTATTATTTCCGTATTATTTAACTGTTAAAATGAAGTTAGTTTGGATTGGCTGGCCTTGTCTTCATGAGAGGCGCCGTCACGACCGGGTTGGGATTTTGGGTCGTGACAGAGTTGGTATCAGAGCCTAGGTTACATAGGTCTCACGAATCATGAGCGGGTTTAGTAGAGTCTTGCGGATCGGTACGGAGACGTCTGTACTTATCTTCGAGAGGCTGCAGAACCTTTGTAGGAAACTTCCATATTCTTGAAATCCTTATCGTGCGAACTAGTTGATCCGAGGACTAAAACTTCTACAATCCTGTTCTCCCACAGATGGTGAGGCCATGAACTGCCAGACGAGGTGGACGACCACCAGTACCACCCACTGAGGCCACCAGAGGCCGTGGACGCGGTCGTGGTCGTGGTAGAGGCAGAGCAGAGAGGGCAGCATCTGTTGATCCACCAGCTGCCCCAGCTCAGGAACAGGCTCCAGCAGCCCCAGTTCAAGCACCAGCTGTGCCTGCAGCTATTCCAGGTCTTCAGGAGACCTTGGCTCAGATTCTAACTGTTTGCACTGGCCTAGCTCAGGCGGTTTCAGCCACTACAGCTGCGACTACTTCTCAGGCCGGGGGAGGCAATCAGACTCCAGTTGCCCGTACACCTGAGCAGGTAGTCCAGGGACTACAGATGCCGGGGGCACCTCCAGCCCAGCCAGTTGCACCGGCTCAGGAATTCATGGTACCAGTTATGCCAGACGATGAGCAACGTCGTCTTGAGAGGTTTGGTAGACTCCAGCCTCCGTCATTCAGTGGTGCTGAGGGCGAGGATGCCCAAGGTTTTCTTAACAAGGGCTAGAGAATGCTCCGGACAGCCGGGATTCTTGAGTCTAGTGGTGTGGCATTTACTACATTTCAGTTCACGGGAGCTGCCTTTAATTGGTGGGAGTCGTATGAGAGACGTAGGCCGGTTGATACAGTGCCCCTTACTTGGCAACAGTTCTCCACTCTTTTCTTGGAGAAGTATGTGCCGCAGTCCCGCAGAGAGGAGCTGCGTAGACAGTTCGAATGGCTGCGTCAGGGGGATATGACTGTGTCGCAATACGAGTCGAGATTTTCTGAATTGGCTCGACATGTTGTCTGGATGGTTCCGACTGATCGTGAAAGGATCAGGAGGTTTGTGGATGGCCTTAACTACCATCTCCGTATACTTATGACCAGGGAGAGAGTATTGGGTGCTACTTTCGAGGAAGTGGTTGATATAGCTCGCGAGATTGAGACGGTTCACCGTCAGGAGCGAGAGGAGAGGGAGGCTAAGAGGCCTCGAGGATCGGGTAATTTCAGTGGTGCTCCTTCGAGAGGCCAGTTTAAGAAAGGTAGAGGCCGTTCATTCAGGCCTGCCCAGTCAGTGAGCCCAGGGTATAGTGGGGCATCTGCATGTCGTGGCTATCATGGGTTGCAGCAGGGCCAGTCAACACTTAGCGCCCTGCCAGCTCATTCTTCTTCAGCCCAGGGTCCTTCTAGACCGAGTGCATCTGCTAGAGCACTGGTGATCTGTTTTGAGTGTGGCGAGATGGGCCACATGTGGAGGAATTGTACTCGTCGTGGTGCTAGATCGTCCCAGCAGAGGGGTCAACCCTCAACTTCTACTCCAGTTACTTTATCACCCGCCCAGCCAGCTAGGGGCGGTGGTCAGGCAGCTAGGGGTCGCCCTAGAGGGGGAGGTCGAGCAGGCGGTGGCCAGGCTCGATTCTATGCTATTCCAGGCAGGACAGATGCCAGTGCTTCTGATGCCGTTATTACAGGTATTGTTTCAGTCTGCCACAAAGATGCCTCTGTATTGTTTGATCCCGGTTCCACTTATTCATATGTGTCTTCATATTTTGCTCATTATTTGGGTACGCCCCGTGAGCTTCTTGCTCTACCTGTTCATGTGTCTACCCCGATGGGTGACACTGTCGTTGTAGACCGTGTGTATCGGTCGTGTGTAGTAACTATTGAGGGTCTGGAGACCCGAGTTGATCTATTGCTATTAAGCATGGTAGATTTTGATGTTATTTTGGGCATGGATTGGTTATCTCCATGTCGTGCTATTTTAGACTGTCATGCTAAGACAGTTACTTTGGCTATGCCGGGTATGCGCGGATCGAGTGGCGTGGCGTGACTGATTATATTCCCGGTAGAGTGATATCATATTTGAAAGCCCAACGTATGGTTGGGAAGGGTTGCCTTGCATACCTAGCATTCGTAAGGGATGTTGGAGCTGAGACTCCAAGCATCGATTCTGTTCCAGTTGTGCGGGATTTTCCCGATGTATTTCCTACAGACCTGCCGGGCATGCCGCCGGACAGGGATATTGATTTCGGTATTGACCTGGTGCCGGGCACTCAGCCCATCTCTATTCCACCGTATCATATGGCACCAGCAGAGTTGGAAGAATTAAAGGAGCAACTTCAGGAACTCCTAGATAAAGGGTTCATTCGCCCTAGTGTGTCACCTTAGGGTGCACCGGTTCTATTTGTGAAAAAGAAGGATGGCACGATGAGAATGTGCATCGATTATAGGAAATTGAACAAGGTAACAATCAAGAACAAATATCCCTTGCCTCGCATTGATGATTTATTTGACCAGCTTCAGGGAGCACGAATGTTCTCTAAGATTGATCTCCGTTCAGGATATCACCAGTTAAAAATCAGGGACGCAAATATTCTTAAGACTGCGTTCCGGACTAGATATGGCCACTATGAGTTTCTTATTATGTCTTTCGGGCTAACCAATGCCACAGCAGCGTTCATGCAGTTAATGAACAATGTATTTCGGCCTTATCTGGATTCGTTCGTGGTGGTATTTATTGATGATATTTTGGTGTACTCGCATAGCCAGGAAGAGAACGCAGAACATCTGCGAGTTGTATTGCAGAGATTGAGGGAGGAGAAGCTTTATGCAAAATTCTCCAAGTGTGAGTTTTGGCTCAATTCAGTAGCTTTCTTGGGGCACGTGGTGTCCAGCGAGGGTATACAGGTTGATCCAAAGAAGATAGAGACGGTTCAGAGTTGGCCTATACCGTCCTCAGTCACCGAGATTCGTAGCTTTCTCGAGTTGGCAGGCTATTACTGCCGGTTTGTTTAGGGTTTCTCATCCATTGCATCGCCCTTGACCAAATTGACTCAGAAGGGTATTCCATTTGTGTGGTCGGACAAGTGTTAGGAGAGCTTTCGAAAGCTCAAGACAGCCTTAACCACAGCTCCAGTATTGGTTCTACCATCAGCCTCAGGATCGTATACCGTCTATTGTGATACCTCAAGAATTGGGATTGGTTGTGTATTAATGCAGGAGGGTAAAGTTATTGCTTATGCTTCTCGTCAATTGAAGCCTCATGAGAAGAACTATCCCGTGCATGATTTGGAGCTAGCTGTCATAGTTCATGCTTTAAAGATCTGGAGGCATTACTTATACGGCGTATCTTGTGAAGTGTTTACTGATCATCGTAGCCTTCAGCATTTGTTCAAGCAGAAGGATCTAAATTTGAGACAGCGGCGATGGTTAGAATTGCTCAAGGATTATGACATCACTATACTATACCATCCGGGAAAGGCCAATGTGGTGGCCGATGCTTTAAGCCGAAAGGCAGTGAGTATGGGGAGTTTGGCATACATTCCAGCTGGAGAGAGACCTCTCGCAGTCGATGTCCAGACCTTGGCTAATAGGCTGGTGAGATTAGACATCTCGGAATCTAACCGGGTGTTGGCTTGTGTGATTTCTCGGTGTTCGTTATATGATCGCATCAAGGAACGTCAGTATGACGATCCGCATTTGCTTGTCCTTAAGGACAGTGTTCAGCATGATGATGCTAAAGATGTGACCATCGGTGACGATGGAGTGTTGAGGATGCAGGGCCGGATTTGTGTACCCAATTTGGATGGTCTTAGGGAATTGATGCTTGAGGAGGCCCATAGCTCACGGTATTCTATTCATCCGGGTGCCGCAAAGATGTACCAGGATTTGAAGCAACATTATTGGTGGAGAAAGATGAAGAGGGATATTGTGGGGTTCGTAGCCCGGTGTCTCAACTGTCAGCAAGTAAAATATGAACATCAAAGACCGGGTGGTTTGCTTCAGCAGATAGCTATTCCCTAGTGGAAATGGGAGCGGATTACTATGGACTTTGTTGTCGGACTCCCACGGACTTTGAAGAAGTTCGATGCTATTTGGGTGATTGTGGATCGGCTGACCAAGTCCGCACACTTCATTCCTGTGTGTACCACCTATTCTTCAGAACGGTTGGCAATGATTTATATCCTAGAGATTGTTCGGCTGCATGGTGTTCCAGTTTCTATCATTTCTGATAGAGGTACTCAGTTCACCTCGCAGTTCTGGAAAGCTGTGCAGAGGGAGTTGGGTACTCAGGTGGAATTGAGCACAGCATTTCATCCTCAGACGGATGGGCAAGCAGAACGTACCATTCAGATATTGGAGGACATGCTGCGTGCATGTGTTGTTGATTTCGGAGGCTCATGGGATGAGTTTCTGCCTCTTGTAGATCTCCAGTTATAATAACAGCTATCAGTCAAGTATCCAGATGGCTCCGTATGAGGCTCTGTATGGGAGACGATGTAGATCTCCAGTTGGTTGGTTTGAGCCCGGTGAAGCTAGGCTATTGGGGATTGACTTGGTTCAAGATGCTCTAGAAAAGGTGAAGGTAATTAAGGAGAGGCTTCGTACAGCACAGTCGAGCTAAAAGAGTTATGCCGATAGAAAGGTTCGCGACGTGTCTTACATGGTTGGCGAGAAGGTCTTGCTCAAAGTTTCGCCCATGAAAGGTGTTATGAGGTTCGGAAAGAAAGGGAAATTGAGTCCTCGGTTCATTGGGCCATTTGAAGTACTTCGGCGAGTTGGGGAGGTGGCTTATGAGCTCGCTTTGCCACCCAGTCTGTCGAGTGTACACCCAGTGTTTCATGTTTCTATGCTCCGAAAGTATATTGGGGACCTGTCTCATATTTTGGACTTCAGCACGATTCATTTGGATGATGATTTGACATATTAGGTGGAGCCAGTGGCAATTATCGATCGTCAGGTTCGGAAGTTGAGGTCCAAGGAGATAGCTTCAGTGAAAGTTCAGTGGAGAGGTCGGTCCGTGGAAGAGGCTACTTGGGAAACCGAGCAAGAGATGCGGAGCAGATATCCTCACCTATTTGAAACTTCAGGTATGTTTCTTCACTCGTTCGAGGACGAACGTTTGTTTAAGAGGGGGAGAATGTGACGACCCGGCCAGTCGTCTCGTGGGTTACCACTCCGTCTTCCCCATTTTCTGTCTCATTATATTTCGTTATCTATGTTTTATGTAATCAAGTTGAGTAAGTTGCATTCGGAGTAAAATCAGTAAGAAATGAGACACTTAGTCTCTTTCAAGAAGGCTTAAGTGTTAAAGTCAACCGTATGTTGACTTATGAGTTAGAATGCTCGGATGTGAATTCCGATGATTCGGTTAGTTTCGGGAGAGAGATTTATGACTTAGGAGAGTAATCGGAATTAGTTTTGGAGGTTCCGTGTAGAATTAGGCTTGAATTGGTGAAGTTAGAATTTTGGCGATTTTCGGTTAATAGGCGAGATTTTGATCCGAGGGTCGGAATGGAATTCCAAAAATTGTTGTAGCTTCAATATGTGATTTATGACTTGTGCGCAAAATTTCAGGTCATTCGGACGTGGTTTGGTTGGGTTTAGATCAAAAGAGCGATTTAGAAGATTTTGAGATCCTTAGGCTTGAATCCGATGCGAATTCGATGTTATGATGTTGATTTGAACGTTCCGATGGTTGGAAAAAGTTTGAATAATGTTATGGGACATGTTGGCATGTTTGGTTGAAGTCCCGAAGGTCTCGAATGGATTTTGGATGGTTGATGGAGTTTAACTTTGGAGTTTCAAGAAGGTGTCGATGTCGTACCTTCAAGAAAAAGTGGTATCATATTATGCAAATGAACTCCAAATTCAGTTTTAATTGAAGTATTAGATCCGTATCGAAATTTTGGAGCCATAGCAAAAAGAATCATCCAATTCGGACATCGTATGAGGAAGTTATTCCTATTTTCGTGTCGGGGAAAAATTCTGCAGACATGTCGAATCTGCGATCGCAGAATTGACCGCAGATTCGACATGCGAACCGCATTTTGGTCGCAGAATGAGGCAGAAACTGGGGGGGAAAATGCGACCAAAATGCGAACCGCAAAGGTGAAATGCGGTCCGCATTTTTGGCAAATAGGATCGCATTTTTGACCTGAAGAAGGCGTTTTAACCCGATTTTTTTGATACTTTTAAGTAGAACTCAGTGTTCATTTTGCCCTACAAGACCCAATTTCGATACCCACGAAGAAGAACACCTTCAAACAACATAGAATCACCATAAATCGACCTCAAAACCATATTCAAAGGAGATTTTCATGGACAAATTCTTAAAGGAAGGGTTTGTGTCACCTTAAACATACTTGGGGCCATAAAACTCGGATTGAAACAAGTTTTGAAGCAAGTCTTGGAGGGTTTCCAAGAGAAACATCGGGGTAAGTATTCCTAACTAAATTTTGGAGGAATTACCTCATTTTATCACTATTTTTAGTAATTAATTGGTGATTTAAGTTGAGAAAAATTGTGGAAAACCCTAAGGCTTAGGTGTGAGGGTTAGAGGTCGATCCGGTGTCGGAATTCGACAAATTTTATATGGTTGAACTCGTGAGGAGATAAGGAACCCGTTGAAGTGATAATTTCTGAATTTTGAGGAGTGGGCCCAGGGCTCGGGTTTTGCTAATTTCGGGATTTCCTAGTAATTTTGATTATTTTCGCTTGGGCTTTGTCCCCATAGCATAATGTGACTTAATTATTCTGAATTTGAATAGATTCGACGCACGTGGAGGCCAATTCAAAGGGCAAAGGCGTCGCGGGCTAAGGATTTAGCCGGTTTGAGGTGAGTAATGATTGTAAATGATGCTCTGAGGGTTTGAAACCCCGGATTGCACATTGTAGTGCTATATTGAAGTAAGGCACTCGCTGGATGATGAGCGTGGGGTCGTTTACTACTGGGGATTGTGACTTGGTCCGTCCCGATTGATAATTTTTTTTTTACTACCTATTGATTTGAACTGATTTGATAATATAACGATTTGGGCTTCTAGCCATATTTGGGCTTCGTGCTTGTTATGTGAACCCTTCAGGGGTAATTAATCACTGTTTACTGAAATCATATTTGGGCTTCACGCCGGTTATATAAACCCTTCGGGGGTATTTGCTAATGATTTGAATCATTATTTGAACTCAGTTTTGAAAGCTAAATGATGTTTTCAAATGATTTTGAAATGGATCGGGTGGCACGCCGCCACGGATATGTTGTAAATGGGATCGGGTGGCACGCCGCCACGAGATATGATATAGCGCTTGGGCCGTAAGAAGCCCCTCCCGGAGTTTGAACCACCCACAGTAGCGCAAGGTACCCATTATGATAATTACAGTTGGTAACAATGACAACTGTAGGTTGCAGTTGGTAACAATGACAACTGATAACTGGAGATGGGTAGATAATACAGTTGGTAACAATGACAACTGTAGGTTACGGTTGGTAACAATGAAAACCGGTAAGCAGAGATAATACAGTTGGTAACAATGACAACTGTAGGTTACATATGGTAACAATGACAACCGGTAACCTGAGTTTGATAGATTTACAGTTGGTAACAATGACAACTGTAGGTTACAGTTGGTAACAATGACAACTGGTAACCGGAGTTTGAAAGATTTTACTGTTTTTAAATGATGTTGAGCCCAAGGGCTGGTTTTAAAGTGCTTTCTTTACTTCACGTGATTTACTTGGAAGATGTACATGTTTTACCGTTGAAAGGAGATTCTACTTGAATTTACACTGGTTTACTATTTCACTGATGTTTCATTACTTCATTATGGATTGCCTTGTGCATTATGTGTTTTCTTACTTTCAGTCATTATTTATTTGTATTACTCACTGAGTTGGAAGTACTCACATTACTCCCTGCACCATGTGTGCAGATTCAGGCGTTAACGGTTCCGCTTCGAGGCATTGACTACTACTGCCAGAGCGGTGATTCGGAGGTTACGAGGTAGTTGTTGGCGTCCGCAGCCCCGTATCTCTTTTATTTTATTGTTTCCACTTTCTTCAAACAATTGTGCGGAAGATATTATAATAGTTATTTTGTTATTAGGATTTCATTAGTGGCTCATGACTTTGTGACACCCCGATCTGAGGGTTGTAGTCGGGATGGTTTACTATATTTTTCCGCAATTTACTGTTATTAAACCGACCTCTATTATTTCTGTATTATTTAACTGTTAAAATAAAGTTAGTTTGGATTGGCTGGCCTTGTCTTCATGAGAGGCGCCGTCACGACCGGGTTGGGATTTTGGGTCGTGACAACTACGGAGGGAAGAATCCATATCCAAGCGTTATTGTAGCATGCAACCCGATCCACTAATAAAAACGATGTTGGACTGTGCAACCTATCCACTAACAATACCAATTCAATGTGGAACCTGATCCAATCATAATATCATCAATAATTAATATCTGCTCACAATGTCCATGGTGCCAGAATTCTCAACATTATCAATATCCAACTTTCCAACTCATGAATATGTGTATAAATGATATGATAAAGATGCACCATGACATAATAATAAAATATGGATGAATATTTATATGAATAAGATATAGCTATAGCTAAACATTTATTTCTCCATTTCATAACAACTCAATTTGCTTAGTTAACATTTTTAAGTCAGGTCTTGACATCAATAAGAGCAAAGTAAACCAACTTGCCTATATATTATAAATCAAGTAAGGCAATAGTATGATTACTGCTAAATTAGAAAATTCAATACGGTGAAAGAAGTCTATCATGTCAAAATCCACAAGCCATAGCCCTAGCAGGATTTCTAATCATGATTTGGATTCATCACGTACTTATGGAATCAAAGAAACATTGATAGACAGTTCATAAAGTCCAAATAAAGCATATCATAAGCCCAACTATGTCCGGCTAAGGTCATAACCTAGCTACGGATATACACTCGTTGCCTTACATATACGTGGCACATAAATCATGTAACAAGTAGCAAATAGATCATCCATGTGGAGAATTCCCTCATACAACGATAGACAAGAGACTTATCTCTTCCGAGCAAGCTTTAATCAATAACAACCATCTTTCCTTTCAAAATTCATCTCCAAACGACTCGAATTTAGTCAATATTATTCAAATGAGTCAATACAAGCATTAGGAATTGAATTTATATCAAAAGATTGAGCCTTTAACCAAAATAATAAAGTCAACAAAATGTCCACCTCGAACCCTTGGGACGGAATCTGAAATTGATCAAAGATATAGTTAACCCATAATCCCATAACCCTAAACATGTGCTTATATTTTAAATCGGGTCCAATTTCATAATCAAAACCCTAGAATTACTCTCTTAAGCTCATACCAAAAATCCCACTTCCTAAAGCTTAAATATATATATTAGGGGTTTAAAATCCATGTAGATTCTTGAAATAAAATCACAAATGGGTAGAAATTACTTACCCTCTTAATTGCATGATAATCTCCTTGAATAATCATCCCTCTCCATGTCTAGGGCATAACATATGAGAAAATGAGGTAAAATCCCGAAATTCCAAACATTTATACTGCCTAGGGATTACCCTTCATGATTGTTAGACACTTCTTTGCAATCGCGTAGGAAAAAAATGTCTCCTGGAAATTAGTTTTTTGCAATTGCGATAATGTAATCCAACCATCCACTCCCTCTGAAACAGACCTTCATGAATGTTAAGGCCAAAGCTCTCCATCCTAACTCTTCCTATACATAAACACAGATGCTCAAACTAACGCGACTCCTATCTCGTCAAAGCTTTGTGATCGTGACCCTCAAAAGCGAACGCACATCACAACTCGCCGCACCTACAATCCTTCTTCCCGGTTACATAGCACCTCTCGGGATTGCGATGTGTAAATCTTCCACAATATACTCCAATTCTCCAAGATCACGAGACTCAATTCCGCGATTGCGAAGCACCACCCTGCACCAGAAAACCAGCAGTGCAAATGTCACCCGAATTGGTCCGAAACCACCTTGAAACACAACCGGGACCCTGGGACCCAACCCCATCAAATCATGCCAAAAGTTCTGTGTACCTAATCAAAAATTAGCCAAAGACTCAAAATACCACAAATAATCTCAAAACCAAGAATCGAAGATCAAAGTACATCTCTTAACTTTCAAATATTCAAAGTTCAGCGAACGCGTTCAAATCACACTTAATTTTTGGACTACAACCAAACTCTGAACATAAGTTCATATCAACCATAAAGATCTATCCCAGGTCTCAGAACCACAATCAGAGTCCGATAATGTAAGGCCCCCGTAAAATTTTACCTAAAATCCAGGGTTTTGTGGTGCCGAGGTAGGTACAGACTTTTTGGGTTGTGCAGTACATTGGGGAGTTGGAAGAAATTTTTTTTGTAGAACAAGGTGTTTCTTTGGTCTATTATATGACCGCATAACCACTCCACGGGCTACATATCCGCCACAGAGTAGAGCAAGAATAAAGCTGATTTCTAGAGGTCATTTTGCAGTCCATTATACGACCACATATTCATTGCACGGGCCGTACTTCCATCGCAGATTCATCATGAGAAAATTTGGAAGGGGCATTTCGCGGCAAATTATGCGACCTCATAGCTGGTCTACGGATCGTAGACCTACGGTAGACCTAACCCAAACAACCCAGTGTTTGGGACAATTTTCGCAATCCACTTCATAGACCACAAACCTTTTCTGAGAGGAGGAATCCCCTAGTGCTTTGATCATCAATCCTTGCCCCAATCTTGAAGATTCAAGGGAATCACTCACTAGACGATCAACTATCCAGGTAAGACATTATCTTAAAACCTTCATGCAATTGTTATGGATTTACGTAAGTTGTGGAGTTAGAGATAGGCCATGCATTTACCAATATGAGGTAGTATGTGGGATTGTTGGACTACTTCGGGTAGATTCTTATTGAAATTGGTTGAGGGAGGAAGGGATTACCATTGTAGAGCCTTATGGACGATTTTGCATAGTATGTGTTTGACAAAATTCCCAAGATACTTATATCATGAGAATCCTCCTAATTATGATTCGATTTTTATCATTGTCTTATAGATTGAAATTTCTAGGAGTAGTTGGACATCGTAGTAACCTAAGTAAAGCTCAAGCGACGTATGTTGGCTAAACTTCTCTTGGAGTCGAATTCCATGATGTTCTAGTAAGATTCAAGTATGATTGTCTCAAGTTCCTAATTCCCAGGTTCTGAGCCATTCTGAGTATATTCAACTATTCCAAATAAGCATTGTGTCAATAATTATGTGCTCGAAATGTATTTCATTTGCTTCTCTCATATTATGCTATCCTCCGGGAATGTATTCAAGTATGGTTTATGTATCATAATGATATAACTTCAATTCATAGTTCAAATCCAAGATCTATTATGCCTTATTCTTGGAAGGAAAACTCAATATGTTTAAGACTTCTATTGCTCATACACATGTGTAAAGTCATGAATACAAATGCCCTTATTATTGCTAATCTATGATGATTCTTCAAAGTGAAAGAAGGGAGTATGAAATATAAAACATGACCATCGTGCCAAGAATGAAAATTACACCTGTGGCCTATGGAGTCAATGCAATGAAAGGAATTGTAAAACATTATGAAATGAGTTATAACTTCATTATATGATAAATATTTTGGGAGTATCATTTAGTCACCTAGGAAGGGTAGGTTGAAACGACCAAACCTCGAAACTACACGTGCCGGTGTAGGAGTGATTGAGGGGTTAATCCTTGTGATTGATTTGTTGAGATTATTCCCCTAATTGGGATGAGATTGATGTGTTGAGATTATTCCCCTTAATTGGGATGGGTTGATTGCAAACTTTGAATGTGATCTCGACCCGCACGAAATTGTGGTGAGACATCTTAATTGATCGGGTCGAGATCGGATGCCATGCCGCGCACATGGTGGTGCTGCGAGTGGATGTCTTAGGGTGAGACGACTTAGCTGATCGGGACGAGATTGGACTTTGTGCTAAAAGCACTATGGTGCATCGGTACTAAATATCTCCTAACTTAACTATATTAATATTCAGTTGAAAAATTATCTTTCTCTTAAGCTGATGCTTTAATATTGTTCTCATTGATACTATGTTTCTTCCTCCCTGTACTGTTACTCAATTCATTGAGAGGGTGTTTAGTCTTACATACGAGTACTATTCCATGTGTACTACGTCCCTTTTGCCGGGGCACTGCATCTTTAATGGATGCAGGTGGTTCCACTAAAAGGCGGCATCGATTAGTGATAGCAATACACCCTCTTCTCAGCTGACTTGGTGAGCCCCATTTCATTTCGGGGTCTTGTATCTTTTGTTCCTTATGCATAGTGTTTTGGGGTATAGCTGGGGCTTTGTTGCCGGTACCATCATATTACGCTTTTGTATGCATTAGAGGCTACGTAGACATAGTGTTGGTTGTATCGTGATTTTGGAAAGTAAAACTAGAGATGTTGGAATTGTATTGCACATTCCTACTTCTAAACTATGAATGTGCAATATATTTTTGGAAATTGTAAATGAAGTAACTAATGTAATTAAATTGGTGATATTCATTAAATCCTATCATTGTCTAATAAATGGTACACATCTTCACTTTGTTCATTGGTATGATCGGCTAGAAGGTATCAAGTAGGATTGCTTGTCTAGAAAATCTTGTTTGAGACCGGTCTCGCTCCCCAAGGTCTGGGCGTGACAAGCTTGGTATTAGAGCCTAGGCTTAAAGTGTCCTAGTATGTCTCAGAGTCGTGTCTGGTAGACTCCTTATCGGTGTGTTGTTGACCACATCTATAATAAGGAGGCTACTTGGACATTTAGGAATGTCACCCTTCTTTGATGTTCTAGATCGTGTGATTGTTCTAATTTTCAGTATATGTCGCCCAAGAAGAAGGCAAGAACTGGCCAAAGAGCCAATGCCACCCCAGGAGTGGCAGTTGATCCTATACCCGATGATGCGGCTGAGCACCTGAGGAGCAAGGATAACCCCCAACCACCACACTTCCTAATTCTACAACTCCTGTTCAGACTACACCAATCCCTACTCCTACTGAGGGTGCAACTACCCCACCTCCAACACGCAATTGGGTTCCATCACCGGTCCCAGCTTCCGTTCCTAGTGTTTCGGATGGGGACCTTAGGGCCAGGGACCCATACAAATGTTGGCTCAGATAGTGGCTTCTCAGTCCTAGAGATTGAATGTTTCACCTACTTCTTCTAGTCGGCCAAGGGATTCTGCTAGATCCAGGGTGAACAAGTTTCTACAGTTGGATCCTCCAGTATTCATGGGCACTGATCCCGAGGAGGATCCCTAGGACTTTATTGATGAGATGCACAAGACTCTTCGAGTTCTGCGTGCCATTGAGAGGGAAGTAGTGGAGTTGGACTCCTATCACCTGAAAGAGGTGGCCTATTCTTTGTTTGAATTATGGCAGGAGTCCCGTGACGAGGGAGCCTCTGGCAAAGTGGAGTGAGTTTGCCAATGCCTTCATTGATCATATCTTGCCTACCGAGACTAGGGCAGCCACTGCCGCCGAGTTTTCGAGCCTGAAACAAGGTATCATGAGTGTATGGGATTACCATATGAAGTTCGCACAACTCAATCTCTTGGTTATAAATGGGGCCACTATGGCTGCCTTGAATTCATATATGAACTATAGGAAGATGATGGCATTTTCTGAAGCCACAAATACCCACAAATTAAAGAATAGAATAGAGCGAGAAGGTAGCAAGAAGGCCCAGTCCGCGGGCAACTTTAGTGGTTCTTCCAGAGGTGGTAGTGGTGGAAGGTTAGTATTTAGGGGAGAGGGTCATCCGCGCCATCCTAGTACTTTGCTCAGTCATCAGTTAGGCCTACTCAAAGTGGAGCCTTTTTAAGACCAGTCAGGGTAACAGGGGATCCTACTGGCAAGGTTAGTCTGGTGGGAGATTCAACTAGCAGCGGAGATCCCCGTGCTCTAGGTGTGGGAAGATGCATTTTGGGGCCTACTACATGGACCTACCCATATGCTACAGATGCGGTATTAGAGGTCACATATAGAGGGATTGTTGTTCATCCCACTAGACTGTGGACATGGGTACGACACAGCAAGCTAATTCCGTAGCTACTATATCTGCAGCACCTCCTCCAGCTCAAGGCACTCCAGCACCCGCAAGGCGTGGTACAACTAGGGGTAGTTCACAGAGTTCGAGAGGGCCCAACCGTTTCTATGCTGTAAGGGGTCACCAAAGTTCAAAAGCTTCTCCAGATTTGGTCATAGATAGATTGACTGTCCAATCTCATGATTCTTAAGCTCTCATAGACCCAGGTTCCGCTTTGTCATATGTCACTCCTTATATTGCTTTGAAATTCAGGATAGAACCGGAACAACATCATGAGTCGTTATCTGTATCTACTCCAATTGGTGAGTATATTATGTCCGTGTGGGTTTATAGGGATTATGTTGTCATGGAGCATGGTCGGGACTCCATGGCCGATCTCATTGAACTTGGGATGGTTGATTTTGATGTAATAATGGGGATATACTGGCTACATTCGTGTTTTGCCAAGCTTGATTGCCGAACAAGAACAATTAGGTTTGACTTTCCAAATGAGCCACTCATTGAGTGGAAGAGGGATGATGTAGTTCCGAAGGATAGGTTTATTTCTTACCTTAAGGGCGCGAAGATGATCCACAAGAGGTGCATTTACCATTTGGTCTGGTTACGGACATCGATGCTGAGGCACCTACTCTTTAGTCCGTACTTTTGAATGAATTTTCGGAGTTCTATCCTGATGAGCTCCCTGAGATCGCACTAGACAAGGAGATCGATTTGGCATCGATGTGATGCCAAGCACGCAACCAATATATATTCCGCCCTACAGAATGGTACCGATAGAATTGAAGGAACTAAAGGAACAATTGAAGGATTTGCTAGAGAAGGGTTTTATTCGGCCGAGTGTGTCACCTTGGGGTGCACCGGTTCTCTTTCTAAGGAAGAAGGATGGGTCGCTAAGAATGTGTATTGACTGTCCGAAGCTCAACAAAGTCACAATAAAGAATGAATACCCACTGTCAAGGATAGAAGAGTTGTTCAATCAATTGCAGGGTGCTAAGTATTTCTCAAAAATTGACCTAAGATCGGCGTATCACCAATTGAAGACCAAGGAGCAGGATATTCCGAAAACATCTTTCAGGACCCGATATGGGCACTTTGTATTTTTGGTGATGTCTTTTAGGCTGACGAATGCCCCGGCAGCTTTCATAAACCTTATCAACCGAGTCTCAAGCCTTTTATTTAACTCTTTCATAATAGTGTTCATTGATGACATTCTTTTATATTCACGAAGTCAGGAAGATCATGCCGATCATCTCAAGGCAGTTCCTAAGACTTTGTATGAGCACAAGTTGTATAGGAAGTTTTTGAAGTGTGAATTTTTGCTTGAATCCATCACAGTATTGGGTCATGTCGTCTCCAGTGAATGAATCAAGGTTGATCCTCAAAAGATTGTAGTTGTGAAGAATTGGCCTAAACCTACAACTCCAACAGATATTTGCAGTTTCTTGCGCTTAGCTGGGTATTACAAGAGGTTTGTGGAGGGGTTTCTCTCGCCTCTAGATGGACTAAACTAGCGCGGAAGGCGGTTAGATTCCAATGGTCAGACACTTGTCAAAGCAACTTCAAATAGTTGAAGACAAGATTGACTACAGCTTCAGTGTTGACCTTACCGGAAGGTACATATGGGTTTGTGGTATACTGTGATACTTCAAGAATCGGCTTTAGTGTGTAGTGATACAACAAGGCATGGTGATTTCTTGTGCTTCTAGGCAACTCAAGAATCATGAGAACAATTATCCAACACATGACTTAGAGCTTGCGTCAGTGGTTTTTGCATTGAATATTTGACGTCTTTATTTGTATGTGGTCCATGTTGATATATTCACGGACCATAAGAGCCTTCAATATATTTTCAAGCAGAAGGAACTGAATCTGAGGCAGAGAAGATGGCTTGAGTTACTCAAGGACTACGACATCGATATCCTATATCATTAGGGGAAGGCTAATGTTGTGGCGGATGTTCCTAGCTAGAAATATATTGGTAGTTTGGCTCACTCGGAGGCACACCAAAGACCGTTGTCCAAGGAAGTTCACCGTTTGGCTAGTTGGGAGTCCGTCTTGCAGACTCTAGCGAAGGAGGGATGATTGTGCAAAATGGAGCTGAATCATCACTTGTTGTGGAGGTCAAGGAAAAGCAATACGAAGATTCGTTGATGGTACAATTGAAGGAGGGGATTCTTAAACATAAGACCATGATATTTTCTCTTGGCATGGAGGATGGTACACTAAGGTACCAAGGGCAACTATGTGTTTCAAATGTATATGGTCTTTGGGAAAGAATCATGACCGAGGTTCAATATTCCATGTATTCCATGTCTCCGGGCTCTACAAATATGTACCATGATCTTATGGAATTCTACTGGTGGAATGATATGAAGAGGAATGTAGCAGATTTTGTGGCAAGACGTCCGATTTGTCAACAAGTGAAAGCCAAAAACCAAAGGCTGGGTTGGCACAGAACATTGAAATTCCAATGTGGAAGTGGGAGATGATCAATATGGACTTCGTTGTCGAACTACCTTTCACGCCTCGTATGTTTCACTCGATTTTGGTGATTGTGGATCTACTCACGAAATCCGCACACTTCTTACCAGTTAAGGCTACCGACATAGTAGAATAGTATGCTCAATTGTATATCAAGGAAATAGTCAGGTTTTATGGCACTCCAGTTTCTATTATCTTAGATCGAGGGGTACAGTTCACATCGAATATTTGGAAGAATTTCAGCAAGGCTTGGGTACTTAGGTGAATCTTAATACAACCTTCCATCCACATACCGACGAGGCAGGCAGCGCGGACTATTCAGATGCTCGAGGATATGTTGCATGCCTGTGTTCTTGACTTCAAGAGTAGCTGGGATGATCATTTGCTGCTCAAAACAGTTACCATGCCAGCATTCAGATGGGACCATTCGAGGCTCTATATGGTAGGAGATGTAGATCTCGCATTGGCTGGTTCGAGGTAGGGGAAGCGGAATAGATAGGCCCATACCTCGTGCATAAGGCTATGGAGAAGGTTAATATCAATAATGAACAGTTAAAAACTACTTAGAGTCATCAGAAGTCCTATTCAGATGTGCGTTGCAGAGATTTGGAGTTCAAAGATGATGATTGGGTATTCTTGAAGGTTTCCTTGAGGAAGGGTATGATGCGGTTTGGCAAGAAGGGAAAATTGAGTCCCAGGTATGTCAGGCCGTATATGATCATTCAGAGGGTTGGTCAGGTGGCTTACAGGCTTGAGCTACCTCTAGAGACATCTTTAGTGCACCCAGTGTTTCATGTATCCATGTTGAAGAAGGTGGTTGGATACCCGTCACTTATTGTTCCGGTAGAGACTATTGAGGTCAATGAACAATTGACTTATGAGGAGATCCTGATTGCCATTCTTGATAGTCAGGTCCAAAAGCTGTGGAATAAAGAGATTGCCTCCGTGAAAGTGTTATAGCGAAATCAACATGTGGAAGAGGCCATCTGGGAGGCCGAGAAAGAGATGAAGAAGAAGTATCCCCATTTGTTTGAATAACTATGTAGCTTTTTTCTATGAAAATGTTAAGAGCTTACTTTCTATATATTATGTTCCACTTGTACAGTTTATGTTAAGGATGCTTCTTTCTAGTAATATAATGCTTATGAGGTCACGGTTGGTGTTGCTTCTATGCTACGTTACGTCATTGGAATATATATATATATATATATATACACACGTTGTTAGGATTGATTTTCAGGATTCTCTGACAGGTGGATAGGCCCAATTACAAGGGAAACTCTGCCAATATGTCTGGAAATTTTGGGAGTTAGCCAAAATTTGGGGGCAGGAGATGTGTGAAAGAACATGGCATTTCTGCAATCTATTATGCGACCGCAGAACCACTCCGCGTGCCGCAGATCCGCCGCAGAATGGAGGAGGAACAAAGCTAATTTCTTGAGGTCATTTTGTGCTCCACTATGCGATCGCATAATCATTTCGTCGGCCACACTTCCATCACAGATTCATCATGAGAAAATTCTGGAGGGGGATTTTGCAGCGTATTTTGCGACCGTATCACAGGTTTGTGGAACGTAGTCCTGCCTTAGACCCTACCTGAACAACCCACTTTTTGGGACCATTTTTGCGGTCTACTTTGCGGACCGCATACCTTTTTTGTGATCCCCTCTACAACTGCAGAGTTGAATTCGGAGGGTCCATTTTTTATTTTTATAACTCCACCGCATTTCTTATAAAATGACTTTAGGGTTATTTTGGCTGGTTTAAACGTCTATCTTAGAGAGAGGCGAGTTCTTTAGAGAGATAGGAGGAATATCCAAGTGCTTTGGTCATCAATCCTTGCTCCAATCTTGATGATTCAAGGCAATCACTCACTAGACCATGAACTATGTAGGTAAGACCTTGTCCTAAAACCTTCATACAATTGTTATGGGTTTGAGTAAGTTATGGAGTTGGAGATAGGCCATGCATGTGCCACTAGGAGGTAGTATGTGGGATTGTTGGACTACTTTAGGTAGATTCTCGTTGAAATTGGTTGAGGGAGGAAGGGGTTACCATTGTAGAGTCTTGTGGTTGATTTTAAATTTTAGTTGTTTGACGAAATTCTCAAGAGACTTATATCATGATAATCCTTCTAATTACGATTCGATTTTTATCATTTTCCTATAGATTGAAATTACTAGGAAAATTTAGACGTTGTAGTAACCTAAGTAAAGCTTAACTGAGGTATGTTGGCTAAACTTCTCTTATAGAGTCGAAGTCCATGGCGTTCTCATAAGATTCAAGTATGATTGGCTCAAGTTCCTTATTCCCAGGTTTAGAGCCATTCCAAGTATATTCAGTTATTCCAAATAAGCATACTGTCGAAAATTATATGCTCAAAATGTATTTTGTTTGCTTCTCTCATATTATGCTCTCCTTCAGGAATGTATTCAAGCATGGTTTATGCATCATAATGCTATAACTTCAATGCATGGTTCAAATGCAAGATTTATAATGCTTTATTCTTGGAAGGAAAATGCAAAGTGTTTAAGACTTTTATTGCTCGTACACATGTGTAAAGTCTAGATAACAAATGCCCTTATTGCTGATAATCTATGATGATGCTTGAAAGTGAAAGAAGTGAGTATGAAATATAAAACGTGGCCATCGTGCCAAGAATGAAATTACACTTGTGGCCCATGAAGGCAATGCAACGAAAGGGACTGTGAAAGATTATGAAATGATTTGTAACTTCATCATATAATAATTATTTGGGGATTATTGTTTAGTCACAGTGGAAGGTTAGGTTGAAACGACCTAACCCCAAAATTACACGTGTCGATATAGGAGTGATTAAGGGTAAATCCCTGTGATTGATGTGTTGAGATTATTACCCTAATTGGGATGAGATTGATGTGTTGAGATCATTCTCCTTAATTGGGATGAGACAATTGCTAGCAGAATGTGATGTCGACCCACACGACATTGTGGTGAGACGACTTAGACGATCGGGCCGAGATCAGATGCTAATGCCGTGCACATGGTGGTGTTGTGATTAGATGTCTTAAGGTAAGACGACTTAGCCGATCGGGCCGAGATCGAACTCTGTGCTAAAAGCACAGTGGTGTATCAGTACTAAAGATCTCTCAACTTAAATATATTGATATTCACTTGAAAATTATGTTTTTCTCAAACTGATGTTGTAATATTGTTTGATGCACTCATTGATGCTATGTTTCTTCCTCCTTGTACTCTTACTCGATTCATTGAGAGGGTGTTTAGTCTTACATACTAGTACTATTCCATATGTACTAACGTCCAATTTGCCGAGGGCGCTGCATCTTTAATGGATGCAGGTGGTTCCACTAAAAGGCGGCATCGATTAGTGATAGCAATACACCCTCTTCTCAGCTGACTTGGTGAGCCCCATTTCATTTCGGGGTCTTGTATCTTTTGTTCCTTATGTATAGTGTTTTGAGGTATAGCCGGGGCCTTGTTACCGGCACCATCATATTACTCTTTTGTATCCGTTAGAGGCTCCATTGACATAGTGTGAGTTGTATCGTGATTTTGGAAAGTCAAACTAGAAATGTTACATTTGTATTAGACGTTCCCACTTCTAAACTATGAATGTGTAATATATTTTTGGAAATTGTGAATGAAATAACTAATGGTAATGAAATTGGTGTTATTCATCAAATCCTCTCATTGTCTATTGAATTGTACACACCTTCACTTTGTTCATTGGTAAGGTCGGGTAGAATGAATCAAGTAGGCTTGCTTGACTTAAATATCTCGGTTGAACACCGGTGGCGCTCCCGACGGTCAGGGCGTGACAGATATCTCCAAAGTAAACTATTGGTCAAACCTATGAACTCTCCAATTCTTCAAACTTCAAACTTTAAACTTTTAGTAAATAGAGCCAAAATCTTCTAGGAATATCCACATCCAAATCCGAACACATGTCCAAGTCCAAAATTACCATACAAAGCTATCAGAACCATCAAATAACGAATCCAAAGTCGTTTACACCAAAGTCAAACCTTGACAACTCTTCCAACTTAAAGCTTCTTAATTAAGAATTACTCGTACATAGCACTCTCAAATCTCTCGAAGATCAAATCCAACCACACTCGCAAGTCGTAATACCTCATATGAAACTACTGAAGGTCTTAAATTGCAGAACAAAATTGCTAGAAGTCAAAATGACAGGTCGGATCATTATGTTTTCCCCCACTTAAACATATGTTCGTGCTCGAATGTGACAAGAGTCATTTGAAAGCCATCAATATATCTTTATAACCTCATCATACACACACCATGAGTGATCCTATTCTACCTCAATCCATATAAATTCATTAATGCATTTCTTACTAAAGATTCTTCCTTGAATCTTAGCCTATAAACCTTGAACCAATTTTCAATATCCGAAAATCCCTTTAATGTTTAACAAGCTATATCAACATAGATGTTCATACATACATATATATATATATATATACATATATATATATATATATATATACACACACACACACACACACACATACAAACACATACTGTATGACTCTCAACAAGCTATATCAACCATAGATGTACCTCCAAGATGTAATAACATGATCCACCCATAACTCATATACCCAAAGCAATATTTTTTGACTGCATTAACTGCTCATTATCAAACCCGGTACTAGTGACATACCTCATATCAAATAAATCCTTGTTCCAAGCTTTCACAAAACTGATAACGAGGAAAGGAACCTGTAGAAACTCATAACCACTAAGCATAAAAACAAACCATTGGTTCCTCTTTCCCGATAAGTACCATTACCTGTTCCAAGCTACCCAAAATTATTCTCTTCCAAATATACCTTATTCCGAATCTGATCGCGCTAATTCCATGTCCATAAAATTTGCCTCATGTATTTCGAGCTGCTCGAACAGCTAGACATGCCAAAATATACGGGAGCCTTAAACGACATGGTTTGCACCATATAAGCAATAACTTAAATACAACAAATCCATAGAAAAACAACCTGTAATCGAATAACATCCCGAAAACCCATGGTGCTTCGTCTCGACCATCTATGAGTAGTTATACAACTTATTCTATCTTTTCATTTGTTCATCATGCAACTATCAAGCAAACTTAATGAAACTCAAACTGAAACTTCTGCCATAACCACCACAATCACCTAGTGGGCTACCATTCTAATGAATCCAACTGTAAAAGGTATCCCATTTAACTTTAATGCTCCCGGATGACGCAAACATATAACACCTCATGTGCATAAGCGAATCTGACCCGCCATGGAATACATGTCATCAACAAGTCTACTAGTAGACACCCATACCGATTCCACATCTTTCTGAAGTAGAAATAAGCCTTCCACAAGCCAACAAGGACCCACTATAACTCTCACTCATGAACCATTGGTCTCAACCGTGAATATAATAAAGCAACTGTTATCAACTTAATCGTGAACTACACTACTTGCGGTAAGCTATTACCTCATAAAGCCCAATGCATTGAATATACAAATTAATGAGCCTCTAAAATCCTTACTTTTCTTATTCCGAACACACTAAAAATAATGCCACCAACCTCTCGAACCATACCCCCAAAACCAAGACCACGGAGAAGGATATATAACAACACTTAGGTAGATCACGACACATCACATATCATGAACCACAAGCTGTTTCAGTACAAGTCTTCCCGAATCACCCACCACAGTCATGCATACGGCTTGTTATCTAGCTATCAACGCACCTCCACTGTTCACAAGCCCAAAAAGTACAAGATTTATTATCCTAGTAACTTCTGCATGCCTGCTCTAACACGATTATGAAACTACACCTGCAAAAAATCTCGAAACGTGCACTTCCATCACCCCTTTCATTTTAAGTAACTAAAATATGAAACAACAACTGACTATCAAACAAATGGCATAGTGCTTAGTCGAATTTCCCTTAGATCTTATTAGTAAGAATACTCTACTACGCATACTCTTTCTTGGTGATTTTGAAATCAGTACTACTATATCCCTCAACAACTAGAACCATATATGCTACCTCTGGTCTCAATCCCTCTGTTTGAAGACGAACCGCGACTTGCAAGATAACCCAAGCCGCACAACACTCACCAAATCCATCACGATGCCATCTCTAAGCACAAGAATCCCATTATCTACTCCAAATCACAAGCAGATTACACTTCAAGCTCCTAGGAACCCACTTAGATAGTAAGCCTCAAATGTCTACCAAATCATGCTGACTGCCAAACCTCAAGAGTCTAACCACAAAAGCACATGTACTTTCCTATACTACCAACGAAACAGGTCAATTCCATTACCATACTGATCCAAGCAACGCTATGTTGATCCAACTTCCTTAGATTACTCTTGACCTCCTTTAAAGCAACATTTCTCTTTCCCAATTCACTATGTTGTTACCCCAAATACAACCCCAAGTAGTCCTCAATAAGAAACTATGTTATCCTAAGATTCGTTAGCCGCTTGATCCATCTCATGCATCTACTCGTACCTCAAGACGACATGCTGATCTAAAGAGCACTTCAACGAATCTGAAATTGTTTCGTTCATATCTCTATGTTGCGTTGCAGAACCCATAATAACACAGAATACTCCACGTCTCCATCACAATATGAAGTTAAACCCACTAGGTAAACCCTTGACCTATAACACGACCTATGCGGGTCCCTACAATACAAACACATATCCTAAGCATGATTTCTAACATTACTGGCAGCTCAATTTCCTCAACACATGATGAAAATACGAATAACGACGAGATAAATAAGCTATGTAGTTCCATGGAATCGCCCAAGTCACAATTCTTTCGGTACACGCCCACACGTTCGTCACCTAGCATGTGCGTCACCACAACACCAATCACATAACACATAATTCGGGGTTTTGTACCCTCAGAAACCAAGTTTAGAAGAGTTACTTACCTCAAATTGTAACAAGCCCTTGCCTTGTGAAACGGCATCTGAATGCCTCGAATTATAACAAACATTTCGATACCATCAGCACGAGCTAAAGGAATCAATTCCATAAGAAAATACTGAGTTCCTACTCAAAAATCAAAAAGTCAACTCGAAAGTTGGCCCCCGGGCCCACGTCTCGAAATCCGATAAAAGTCACAAAATTCGAAAGCCCATCCAACCATGAGTCTAACCATACAAAATTTATCAAAATATGACACCAATTCGATACCCAAATCCCCAATTTATCAATTCTTTTTCGACCGTTGGAATCATAGGCTGTCCGTACAGTGCGACGAGTTTGAACAGTGACGCCGCTAACTTCAAATGACCGATTCTTGTTCGTCCGATGGTGAAAAACCACCGGATTTGTCCCAAACAAAGCACCACTTAAAGGTGCATCTTCCCCAACAAACATCAGTCCAAACAAATAACCCAGTAGCTGCAGATAATCAAGAAATGATTGGGGTCACTGTAGCATTTCATCGCCTTTGAGCATCTGATAATAACTTGCTCGATTCTGAGCCAAATCGAGCCCTTCCAAGTGCTGGGGAACCATCTCCAATCCCATTCCGACTTCCCCACCAAGTTTCAGATCACTCCACCATTGGAACTCAGAGCTTCGACCACCTGAAAATGGCAGAAAAGTACCAATTGGCTGGGAACACTGTTTCGATATGCCAATTGGTCCAAGACCAACTCCAATCGACTCCTGAGGTTCAGGAGACTGATTTCACCCCTCATCTCTAATTTTCACTGAGCCAAGCTTCACAACATTGCAAAAGAGTAACTTGACAATGCCGCGCACACCAGGTATTCGACCAAATGCTAAACTCAATGTAGAAGCTCAATTGACTGGCCAGGGAACTCCTCAATCTTCTCCAAGTCTTAAGGAAACTAGTCTCCAAGGAAAAACGCAGGAACAATGTCAAAAATTTGGCGATCATAATTTTCCTTCACTCGCACAAGTCCAGCAGACTGCCAGTGATGCTAGGATACAACAGACAGCCCCAACGCTTGTAAGTCCTATCTCATGTGATCCCACAAATCTTAGCATTAGTGTTAACACAATGGAAACCACAAAAGAACCACAGACAATCCGGGGTCAAGACGTGTTGCAACCTGCAGAAGCATTGCAAACTACTGGCAGTGCAGAACCAGTTCTTATAGCTTCTGTCCAACTGAACAGAAATGTTGAATCACTGATGCCACAGCCACCAGTTCACCTCCACTCTCACGCGTCCACAAGCCACAGTAAGCAGAACAAAGAGCAACCACCTATTCGAGACCAAACTCTGTTGCAACACACAGATGAAGTGTTGTTTATCAGCAATACAGTACCAACACAAAGTACACAGATGCTTTCCAGCCAACAGATAAGCAGAATTGCTGCGTCACTGATGCAAAACAGGACAACACAGAACCTTAACTCTATTGCCTCCACCAGTCATAGTAAACAAGTCGCCTTTGATATGCCCGCCAAAACAGGCCAGCAGATGGGTGAGCAAACACAAACCAATGCTACTACACTACATACACCAACAATAATGCATCAGACCAATGCTACTACACAACATACACCAGTTATAACACACACCAATGCTACTACACTACAACCCCACAGATCACAAAATGCCTTCCCAAAGTGTCATCAAATTTTGACAAGCCAAAGCACCTTAAAAAAGCGACCAAAGCAGCCACTAAGAAACCAGAAGCCACCCCTGCAGTCATACCAGTAACTTATGCCCCAACCATCAAGCCAAATACACCTCCTAACAACAATAGCAAAGCCAAAACACAAGCTACTCCAACTCCTTCCCCTCCCACTGTCACTCAATCCTTTGTTACTCGATTGAGAGCCCGACATGAAGCTGAGATAACACCAATTCAATTAACCCCTCCGGTCATTACAACAAAGCAAGGAAAACCAGCTGTCATATTGAAAAGAGAAGATTACATGATCAAATTTGCAGAGAGATGCAAATACACAGTGGTAGCAAATTCCTCAATACAATGCCAAGAATGGAAGTCATTAGGAAAAGCTTCATAGCCCAGACAGAGCTCAGAGGAGCAGTCAAAATTGCACACTTCAATGCAAGGACAGTCAATATTGACTTTGATAATGAGTATGATCACGCTACAGTCTGGACCAAACAATTCATGTACATACAAGGTCAAATAATGAAGCTGGAAGCATGGAACCCGGCTTTCAAACCAAACGAGGACTCACCAATCGTCCCAGTTTGGGTTGTCGTTCCTGAGCTTCCATGGCATCTGTACTACATGGAAATACTCACCCCTCTGCTCTCGCCAATAGGAAAAGCTCTCTTCGTTGACCTTGCCTCATTTCAGAAAACCAGAGGGAGCATCGCAAAGGTCAAAATTCAAATTAACCTCACCAAAGAAAGGCCAACACATGTGTGGCTAGGCTGTGACGAAGATGTGAATGGAGATGGTCAGTGGCTGGAAGTTCAATACGAAAATGTCCCGGAATACTGCACACATTGCAAGCATCAGGGTCATTCAAATCAAAATTGCCAAGTAAAAACGAAAGAGGAAGAGAACCAGAAAAGAAAAGAAGGAGATGCGGTTGCAAGTAGTAGTTCACAAGCTCAAAATCTTTCCAAAAATAAAGCTACTACCTCCCAGCAAAAAGAAAAAACAATGACTGCCACAACTCTGCTGATATCAAAGGAACAGAACAAGGATCAAACTGCACAGAACCACCAACAGAGCGGGGAAAATCAAACATCAGGAGCTATTCCACCAAAGGATGACTGGCAAGTTCAAAAGAAGAAAAATTTTAAAGGTCACAACCAGACCAAGCAGCAACAACAGACCTACCAGCCCAAGCCAAAGGAAAGACAGACCAACAAAGCACATACTCAGCCATCCAGTCAAGCTACACAGTCAGGTATTCTCTGTACTCATCCTCAGGTAGGTTCAGAAAATATTATTGTAGAACACCAAAAGGTCACTCCCCAGTCCCATACCCCTATTGTTGTTTCTGATGATTTAATTGTTGCCCCCCAATCCCACAATGTTTCTACTGTCTCTACTGCTATTGAAGTTGACGGAGGAAAAGAGGAATGTCAGGGCGACCCTAGTCTAGGACAGGACGGGGTAACCACAGGGGAGGGGATTCCTCATGTTTCGCATGAGTGTGCTGAGGCACAAAGGACTGACCCTAGGCAAACTTTATCCTCCATTGCTCCTCCTACAACAGGAAATGATACTGAAGAAGTAGTCTTTGAGATATCTAGCACAGATGAGGATTTGCCTGATATAACAAGCGATGCTATGAAGAGGCTTGCAAAGGGAAAAGCCCCTGCAATGCCTGACTTTAGCATTCAATCTCCAAAATCCAAAAACAAACCAAGCCAAAAAAAGAGGAAGGCAAGGAAACAGAACGCAGGAATTACAATTAGTGAACCTGCCGAAACTTCCCAGCACTCCACTCCTTTGGTACAAAGCCCAACTGCCCAGTTAACAAAGCAAGCACAGGATGCTCCTGCAGCTAAAACAATATCCTACAAGGACGTTGTCTCAAATCTCTCATTGTCTCAACCCCTGCTTCAAGAGCAAGAGGAAGAAACTAATGAAAAAGCACCCTCACCTCCACAACATCAGAACACAACTCCAACCATAAACCCCATTGAATTGTGCCCGTTCAACAAACACTCATATGTCTTGGATGAATACAGACCTATTCTTTCTGAAGACGAAATGAGTGGAGCAGTTGAGAAGGACATTGACTGCAGTGTGACATCTGAGGAGGATCATTGCAACCTCCTAATTGATACTTTTAACGGGGAACAACATGAACATGATATAATCCACAACCATGGCTTATCCCCCAGATCGTATCACCCATCACCTAGGTTAACTAGGAGCAGAGCTGCTGGGAGCGGCAACTTACCACCAAAAATCAACCCCCCCCCCACACCCAGTTTTGATAATTAGCACACTCATATGGAACGTCAGAGGTATCAGAACCTCTGGAGCCATTGAGAGGCTCAAATCATTGAAGCATGCCCACAATTTGTCCTTCATAGCTTCCTTAGAACCCTTTCTGGACACTTCACACATCGACCAATTCAAAAACCAACTTGCCATGCAATGCGCAACCTCAAACTCCAACAATAAGATCTGGTTGTTCTGGGACAAGGACTTCACTGGCACAGCCCTGGACCAGGATGAACAGCAGATTACAATTGAGCAGACACATGTTGCACTTCCTCAAAGAATGTGTTTAACAGTTGTCTATGCCAAATGTAAACCTGTATTGAGGAGGCCATTATGGGATAAGTTGAGGTCCAGGTCCCTTATAACCTCTGTTCCGTGGTGTGTTGTAGGTGACTTTAATGTCATCGCCACCATCGAAGAGAAGATTGGGGCCATCCCGTACCAAATAAACAAAAGCTTGGAATTCTTGAGCATGATAGAAGACTGCGGTCTTACTGATCTTGGCTACTATGGATCCAAGTACACTTGGTCAAATGGTAGAGGTCCTAATTCAATAGTTTGGAAAAGATTAGACTGGGGATTGGCAAATGATAGTTGGCTGGCAGCACACCCCGCTACCACCATCACACATTTGGCATTTGCAGGCTCTGATCATTCCCCGCTCCTCCTGGAATTAAATGACAGACGGACCAATTCCATTAGATACTTCAAGTTCCTCAATTGCTGGACAGAAAATGAAACATTCATGCCACTGGTACAGCAAATTTGGAACACCCCTGTCTTTGGAAACCCAATGTGGATCTTCCACCAGAAGACCAAACTCCTAAGCCATGCACTCTCCACATGGTCGAGACAGGAGTATGGGGACATCTTCCAGAAAGTCAAAGACTTTGAGGATAAAGTCAGGGAGGCAGAGGAAACTTGGGCAAGGACCAACAAAGAAACAGATAGATTAGCAGCCAATGAACTCACAGCTCTGTACATCAAGCACTTGAAAACTGAGGAGGCAGTTCTAAAGCAAAAAACACAATTGCAATGGTTTAAGGAAGGGGATGCCAACTCTAAATATTTCCACAACCTGATTAGAGGTAGAAGGAGGAAACTCTACATACACAAAATCAGGACTGAGGACAATGAATGGATCATTGGAGATGAAGCAATCGGGCAGGCAGCCTGCCAGCATTTCCAAGATTTGTTGACTGATCCTGGGGGGTCTATTAGAGATGATCTCCTATCCTCCATCTCGCCACAGGTTACAGAGGAAGACAATGATAATCTGAGCAAAGAACCTACCATGGTAGAATTAAAACAGGCAGTCTTCTCAATGAGTCCAACTAGTGCTGCAGGGCCGGATGGATTCAATGGGAAGTTCTTTCAATTTTGCTGGGATATCATCCAAGTCGACCTCCTAAACGTGGTGAAAGCCTTCTTTTGTGGCCAATCCATACCCAGATATATGACTCAAGCATGTTTGGTTTTAATACCCAAAGTAGAGTTACTAATACTCTATCTGAGTTTAGACCAATAAGCTTGAGCAATTTCCTCAACAAGATCGTATCCAAGATCCTCAGTTTGAGGCTTGCTCCTATCCTCCCTAGAATTATTTCTCCAAATCAGTCCGGCTTTATAAAAGGCAGAAGCATCTCAGAGAACATTATTCTTGCACAGGAAATTGTTCAAGGGATAAAAAAGCCCAATAGAGGTGCTAATGTAGTTATAAAGCTGGACATGGCCAACGCATATGATAGGGTATCCTGGTCCTTCACATGTCTCATGATGAGAAGGATGGGATTTGGGGAAACATTCATTGACATGGTCTGGCGAACAATGGCAAACAATTGGTACTCTGTCATAGTTAATGGAACCAGATATGATTTTTTCCATTCCACCAGAGGTCTTAAGCAGGGTGACCCCTTGGCCCCCTCACTTTTCATTTTGGGAGCAGAACTGCTATCCCAAATGCTTAACAACCTCACACATGATTAATTTTTTAATGGATTTTACATGGAGAGGAGAGGACCTCAAATCACACATCTGAGTTTTGCAGATGATGTGATTATCTTCACCTCTGGATGTAAAACTTCCTTGCTAAAAGATCATGAAAGTGCTGCAGAATTATGAATTGGCATCTGGACAACAAATTAATAAAAATAAAAGCCATTTCATGACTGCTTCCTCTGTGTCCCATTACACTAACAGGAGAATTCACCGCCTGACAAGATTCACCAGAAAAGATTCACCTATTACCTATCTAGGATGCCCTCTGTACACAGGTAGGAAGAGGATTAGGCACTTCAACTGCATCACCACTAAAGTAGTAAGCAGGATTGGAGGACGGCATGGTAGGATGCTATCCTATGGTGGTAGGCTGACTCTAATAAAACATGTTCTCCAATCCCTCCCCATACACCTGCTCTCTGCTGTCACACTCCCAAAGGCAATTCTTAAACAAATTGAGAAACTAGCCGACAATTTCTTCTGGGGGATGAACAAGGAGAGGAATAAGTACCACTGGGCATCATGGCGAAAACTAACTTACTCACAGGAAGAAGGGGGCATTGGTTTGAGATCCATCACTGAAATTTGTAAGTCCATGGAATACAAACAGTGGTGGAATTTCAGAACCAAACGCACATTGTGGGCTGAGTTTCTTCTCGCCAAATACCGCCAAAGATCCCATCCCATGTCCAAAAGATGGTATTCTGGACAATCGCAGTCATGGAAAAAAATGATGATCACCAAAAAGACTGCTGATTCTCACATCAAATGGAGATTGCATGCAGGAAACGCCAGCTTCTAGTAGGATAACTGGTTAGGTATTGGACACCTAGCCGGTTACAGACATATAGGAGGCAGGCCAGGTAATATCAGGGTCTCAGAATTTTGGAGTGACGGACAATGGGACATTCAAAAACTCAATCAAATGGCACCGGTGGCCATGCTTCCCATCATCCTTCGAACCAAGATACATTATAATCCCTGCCTCAGAGACAAACCAATATGGCAACCATCCACTTCTGGTGAGTTCTCTTGCTCATCAGCATGGTCAGTGCTAAGGGATAGAAACCAGATCCTCTTTTCAAACAAGATGACATGGCACAAAAAGATCCCTTTCAAATGGTCGTTCTGCTTGTGGAGAGCTTTGAGAAACAAGCTTCCCACTGATGATAGGACGGCCAAATTTGGACCCCCTACTGTCGCAAAATGTGCTTGTTGCATCCGACCTGGTGTGGAAACAGTGGAGCATATTTTTCACAGTGGACACTTTGCTAAAATTATATGAAAATACTTCAACGGGCCAGTAGGTATCCTTGACCATAGGCAATCACTGAAAACGCACTTAATGAAATGGTGGCTCTTGAAAAAGGAAAATGAGGTGCATAGCCTAGTCATAGATACCTTACCAATCATCATATGTTGGAACCTGTGGAAGAATAGATGCTCAGCTAAGTATGGAAGGAAAACATCCTCTGTGGCTAGAACACTGTATTCTATCACAGCTGATCTCTTCCTTCTACTTAGAACATCATACCCCAACATAAACTGGCCACCAAACTGGATAGATACATACTCTGTCATTGAAAAGCTAAAACACCAGCTCACCGCCCAACAAGTGATCTGGCAAAGGCCATCACAAGGCTATGTGAAAATCAACACTGATGGTAGTGCCTTAGGAAATCCGGGGAAAGCAGGGGCAGGAATCATAGTTATGGACCATCATGGACACCTTGACCATGCAATTGCAAGCCCACTAGAAGAAGCTACCAATAACCAAGCAGAAACAGAGGCAGCCTACATTGGTATGCACTGGTGTGTTAGAAATGGATATACAAAAATCCATCTGGAAAGTGATTCACAATTGCTGATACAATGGCTAACTGGCATCTCAAATCCACCTTGGACTATCAGTATGCTAGTAGCAGACATAGTCAAGCTGATTCAACAATGCCAGGAATTCAAATGTACACATGTTTTGAGGGAAGCAAACTGCCCCGCTGACACACTTGCCAAATTGAGTCATGAACTGAACACTACTACCCACTACAATGACCAACAAGAATTACCCGTTCAACTAAGGGGACAGATATGTCTTGATATGCAAGACATTCCGGCCTTTAGACACAGGAAATCCAAGCAAATCAGGTGGCCATCACAGATGTTATCCAGTAACCATGACACTGATAATGCTTAAGTTGTTATATGAGAATTGCAGATTAGTAACACAAAGTTACTGGTATCCTCAAGATGTGATGAACAGGTGCAGCAGCATCCTTATTATCAGCAGCATCAAAAGGATTGAAACTAGTAACAGTTGTGCAACCAAAGAAGTGGAGAACAAGCTCAGTAGCAAGAACACCAGCATCCTTGCTATTCCCCATCCCTATTCCCATGTAACTACTATGCTAGATTTGCAGGTACACAGGGCTATCAGCAGCAGAATACACAGGGAAACAATGCAATTAGCATTGCGCAACTGGAACAACATGATGAACAGCAAGATGGCACAGCTAATGCATCTGCAACACCCGCCTCCCCTCTATTTTCCCATAATTTCTCTGTTGGTTTTGCAGAAATCTTGGACGACTCAATACATTGCTAAGAAAGGGGAGAACAAAGAAATCTACCATCCTGTTACAACTCAAGAAATGCAAGACAATGCTGAAATAGCAAGGAGTCATAGCATCAGTGCTAAATGTGATAGCAATAGGAGAACTAAAGCAGAATGGGATGTTCTTGGTATTCTTGGTATTCTCTGTATTACTCAAGAAGCAGGAAACAGAAACAAGAAACTGAATGCTAAATGTGATGACAAAGTACACAGGGTAGTCCATCCTATTGCTAAGGAGACATGAAATATTACTACCTTAGTAATAACCTTGCCCCCTAATACAAGCAATACAAGTAGCACAGGACAACAGTTACCTCAACAAACAAGACAATTCCCAGCATCACAGCAACTCAGGGCAGAGATGGACAACAAATTGACACAGCTTACCCAACTGAGACACTTCCCATCCCCCAGTTCACCCATAATCCTACTTTTTATTTTGCAGGAACATGGACCTGAAGTCAATAGCCAGAACTCAACCACAAACCAGCAACAATCTAAATCCTGTCATACTGCAATGAATCTCAAGCATCACCTGGACAGCAATTTGGAATATCTGCAACTCTTTTCCACCATAATTCTTCTGTTAATGTTGTTAATGTTGCAAAATTTCTTGACTAATCAATGTGGTGATAAGAAAATTCCAGGTGGCTTTTTGGAAATGTCAATCAGCAGCAGGGCACGACAACTATCTCAGCAACCATCACAACAGAAGATACTAGTTGCACTAACTGATTTGATGACTATAATGTGTAAACTTCTGCAGGTGTCAGTTAAGTGCTTGGAAATCAGCAACCCTGCACACATAGAGAACAGTTCCTTCGAGGAAAGCATTAACTGGAGCAATATAAAGTTACAAGAACCCCAACTGCATTGTAGCAGTAGGGGTAGCAGAAACAGTGGAGATAGAAGCAGTGACCAGTAGTGCAACAATAACTCTCTTGTCTTCTCTCCATATCTCACTGTAACTATTTTGCTATTTGTGCAGACAGACACGAATACACTTTGCTTTGCTAATGATACATCTTTTAAGTGCTTTGCAGTTAGCCCTATCTCATGTAATCTTACAAGTCCTAGCACAATTGTGAACACAATGGAAATCACAAAAGAAGCACAGCTAGTTCGAAATCAATCTCTAATACAAAATGTAGAAGCAGTGCAGAGTACGGGCAGTGCAGTACCAGTGTTAAACACCAATGCAGAAGAAAATTACCTTGATATCCAGTGCAACATCAATTGCAACAACAGACCAACTGCTCGACCAAACGTAAAACTCACTGTGGATGCTCAATTGACTAAACAAAGCACTCCTCAATCATCCACAAGTCTTAAGGAAGCTAGTCGTCAAGAAAAAGCTCTAGAATTACATCAAGAGGAGGATGAAACCAGCAAGGATTGCTGCAGAAACACACAAAGGAAAAGAGCAGATTTAAGTGACCAAGAGTTTTGTAGATTCGCAACACAGAGCTACTGGTATTTCAGAGATGAGATGAACAAATATACACTCTTAATTTGTCTGCTCATTTTGCAGGAATATTGTAGATTTAACATCAGAGTTAGCATCAGGAACACTGGACATCTCAATTGTGGGAACAAGAGATACAATTCCAGTAGTGGTACTAACAGTGACAATAGCAACAATGGTGGCATCAAGGATTCCAGCAACTGTGGTGTCGAAGAAGGGGTGAAGGGGTCTAGCACCCTTCACATATCAAGCATCGATTGGCAACAGAAAAATCAGTTGCAACATCATGAATACCTCTCTAATCTCCTGTTGCTTTTGCAAGGAAACTGGCCTATTCAATGGACTGCTAATCATGTCGACATGGCTATCCTAGGACACGATCAAGCAATGATCTTCTGCCCACAAAATCTGGACAGCATGCAGACACAACTACTGACTCTGCAGCAACTCATCTTCATAATCTGTTTGCTCCTCATGCAGGAACACAGGAAGCAGTCAGTGATGAAAGAATTACTACTCACTCAACAACTGACACAGATAAAAGGGAAACCCAGTAGCAGAAGCAATATAGCACACACACAAACCAGATTTCCCAGAGCAAGCTTCAACTGGAGCAACACAAAGATGTTGGAACATCAAGTGAACTATTCCTTCTGTCTTCTATTGAATTTCTTGTTGGTTTTGCAGGTTTTCAACAAAAACATTCAAAGGAAAAAACGAGGATATCAGCAGCTTTCACAAGCAATCATTATTGCAGGAGCAAACTATCTTAGCATCAAGTGCAACATCAATTGTAGCAGTAGGATAGCCCCTTCCAATAGCAGAAATATCCAACAAATAAGTCATCTCCCTCTGAGAATGAGTCTGACAGGACAGCCTTCAAGTTACAACAACACAAACAGAGCAGAATACTCACCTGACCAACCGGAAAATCTGAAAGCAAAGCAACTTTCATCGATGATCAATGTCAGCATCAGCAGCAACTGGAACATCTGGAAGAGCAACAAGATCAGAATTAGAACCAAAAGCAGGAAACATCACCAGCACTTCACAACTACATGGATGCACTATACCAGTAATCTTCATTCTTGCTTTCCTAGTCATAGTCAAAGCAAAATTGAAGAATACTATCCTTTGTCATATAACACATTTTTTGGAAAACTTTTGTATTTTGTTAGAAGTAGAATCAATTTTATAAGATGGACTCCACTTCAAATCACTCCTTTAATAGAATTAGGAACATCTAAATTTTGTACAGTTGACCTGGATTCAACACTCACTATTTTTGTATATATGACTGTCGATCCATGTTATAAGATCGACAACCATTACATCACTATAGGTCTAACTCACCTTAGCTATCTAGGTACAGTTGGTCACCAAATGTGGGTGATCAAGGATGTACACGTTTCCTATATGGAGGTCAGGTCGATGCCCGCCTCCATCATTGTACTTTCTATTATTATATTTATGAAAATCAGCCCTACTGCATTAGAATCTGTATACTGTTAGAACACTATCCAGTGGTATTAGTGTGTTATCATGCTCATTCTGGAGGTGGGATAATAGTGTACGGTGGTATAATACAGTGAGGTAATTTGTTTAAAATTTTTTTTTTATATATATATATATATATATATGTGTGTGTATATATATATATATGTATGTATGTATGTATGTATATATGTATAAAATCCCAAAAATATGGTAAAAAGTCTTACAAGGTGTCTAAACCAATGTAAAAAGTGTAAACTACTACTAGCTAGTGCTATGACAGAAAAAACTAAAACTAGTGAGCTAGTTATTACAAAGTCGAAGGATTTATACTTTCATATCCATATAGTGCTAGTGAATCCAAAGGCCAAGGGCAATAACCAAGTAGCACCTCTAATGCTCTCACCAGGCGCCAGGTTATGCATTTCATAGGACAAGATTCCATTGGACAAGGCAAGTGTAGATTTGAAACAAGCATACCACTGTAATGAAGCTATCCAGATCTGCTAAACACATGTGTTGATCTAGCTTGAACTCTTCAGTCTTCATCTCCATTTCCAAGCATAGTGATCCTCAGTAATATTAGATAAAAATTAACTAGACAGTACCAAAGATATTCCTATATAGCTTTGGCCCATAGCTGTCTTCTTAGAAGATAAGTGTGATGTATTACCTTCTCATCTCTAGATTGAGTGTGAAAGCACACTAATACCACTGGATAATGATCAAACAATACACGACATGAAAGATATAGATGAAGCAACAGCTGCCCATATGTGTTAGCTAAGTGAAAGACACCATCCAGTTCAGGAACACACTGTCTAGGCTCTTCTACAATATGAATCCAGCATGTATGAGAAATACCATATAAGCAGTTGTACCGAAACCTTGTAAGAGGAAGTATATCACCTTGTAAGATTTTGTTATAACTTATGTAATTCTTTCTTGCCTTACCAATTTTGCATGCTGCCAAACCACCCCCATGATGAGCATGCTGACATGCTAATACCACTGGGAAGTCATCTACCAAAACACAGAAGTATACAACAAAGAAAAATGGGGCAAGATCAGGCAGTTCATCAAATGTGAGATCATCAATCAAGTGCCTTTTTTTTTGCTACCCTAACCCTAAGATTAGGGATTTGAGCTTTGTCTGGATTGCTTAATCTCCTTCCTGCACTTGGCAATTCAAAGAATGAGTGAAATGAGATTGTACCTGCAAAAGAAAAAACAAGGTTAGCTAAATAATCTGCCACTGCATCCCCCCCCTTCCCCGTACATGTTGAAAGATCACATTGAATTGATTCTTCATCCCCTTTATCTTATCTACTTATGTACCAATGCACCAGGGTAGATCCCAATCCCCTTCAATGATCCTCTTTATTACCAAAGAGTCAGTCTCAATGATGAGAGGATGAAGCTGCTGCTCAACGTAATAAGCCAAGCCTTCAACAATTGCTTTTGCTTCAGCCACAATATTGGTTGTCTCACCGATTTCCTTAGCCTTAGCATAGACCAAATCTCCACTACAATCTCACACACAAAATCCATAGGAAATAGGTCCAGGATTGCCTCTAGAAGCACCATCTGTGTTACGCTTAAACCAACCACCATATGGAAACTGCCAGGCTACTCTCTCACTATATAAGGTTTATAACCTTTACAAAACTTGATCATATTCGGCCACAATAATGGAACATTTCCAAGGATACTTCACCTTTGCAAGGTAGTGTAGAGTCTTACTTACCTCATGAATCACTCTATTGCAAGACACTGAACCTCCATTCTTCATTGTGTTTCTCCTCTTCCAAAGCTCTCATGTGATCACAGCTGATACTACCTGCATCAATGGCTTAAGCTTGGGGCAGCACTGAGTATTCCAGCATGCTCTTATCACCTGATGTACCTGCACCATGTTGACAATTATACCTGCTCCTTGAAGAAAAACCTTCCACACCCTAGCTGCAGTATCACTTGTAGGGATAGATGCTGGAAGGTTTCTTCCTGTAGTGACAAGCAACACCAACACTTAGATACTACTATATATCCATTTCTCCTCCAAAGTTCATCAGTAAATGTCTTTGCTTTCCACAATATCCATAGAAATAATGATATTTTGAAAGGCAAACCTTTGGTCCACAATAGCTTGTATTCTGCATTTATGGGAGCCCTATGCCTTAGAATTTGCCATGCACTACTCGCTGTAAATCTGCCTGAGGCTGTTGGCATCCACTTGGGAGTGTCCCAATATTCATCACTACCATCAAAGTGTACCTCTTGCCTTATATGATCTACAATACCACCTTGAAAATATTGCACTAACATCTGATAATTCAAATTATCTTCTTCCGTCAACTCAGCCACTTCCTGTAGTTCTTAATTGATAAGAAAGTCTGGGGGCACAACATGATATAATGCACCTAATCCAGTCCAATTTTAATGAAATACATTGGTAGAACCCCTATTCACCTTCCATATTATTTCATGTTCCACTTCTTCCCTTACTTCCAACATCTTTCTCCACACATGTGAACCCTCTCTAAATTGTAGGTAGTTCCTTCTTACAATACTTGTTCCACATAAAGTTTGACCATAAGAAATTTTTTGTGCTGAACTTCCACCATAGCTTATTAAATAAAGCCTTGGATACATCAAATAAAGATCTAAACCCTAGACCACCTTCATCTTCTGGTAAGCATAAGTTCAGCCATTTTGTCCAGTGCCTACTCCTTTCTTCCTCTTTTGTTACTCCTGAAAAACCTAGCAAAGGTCTTGTGCAAATGTTCTAGCACATTGTCAGGAGGATCAATTACTAATAGTATATGTGTAGGCATGCTTTGAAGTACAGTAGTGATAAGTGTTGCCTTGTCCACCATAAGATAGTAGCTTTCCTTTCCAGGAATGCAGTCTTGCTTTCACCTTCTTAATGACATCATTATAGTAATCCTTCATCCTTTTTTTTTTTCAGAAAATAGGGCATCCTAGGTAAGTAAATGGAACCTCACCCTTCTGAAATCCAGTGATTGCACCTACTGAAGGAGAAGAGAATCCTGCCACATATATATGTAGTATGAACTCTTGGACTTGTTAATCAGCTGACCAAAGTCTGCTCATATAGTATCAGAACCTCAATCACTTTCTCTAGTGAATAAGGATCAGCAGAGGCAAATATGATTGTATCGTCAGCATAAGCCAAGTGGTTCAAAGGATCAGTCCACTTTCCATACCATACCCTTTAAACTCTTTGTCTTGAAATAGCTTGTTCAAAGATCTTGATAGCACCTCAGCTGAGAGAATGAACAATGCTGGGGATAAGAGATCACCTTGTTTGAATCCTCTTGTAGACCTAAAGAAGCCTAAAGCCTGGGCATTTACTAGCATGAATACCAGTTGTTTGAGAGCAGGTTTCATATCTTGTTTATGAAGTTCTCAGCAAACCCCGTCTTCTCTCAACACATGTAGTAGATACTTCCAAGAAACCCTATCATATGCCTTTGTCATGTCCAACTTGATCACCACATTAGGCTTCCCCCTTAACCTTATATCAGTGATAATCTCCAGTATAAGTAAGATATTCTCAAAGATACTTCTCCCTTTAAAAAATCCAGATTGATTGGAGGATACTAGCGATGGTAATATCTTCTCCAATGTATCATGCATCACCCTTGAGATTACCTTGTTTATGAAGTTGCTTAAGCCTATAGGCCTTAAATCTGAAATTATTTGAACCAGGGGCTTCTTAGGCAGTAACACAAGATTAGTGTGAGTAATTGATTTTGGTAAAGAAGCTCCACTATAGAACACCTATAGCATATTGAAGATATCCTTCCAAACTATATCCCAACACTATCGATAGAAAATACGAGCGAAACCATCTAGTCCACTTGCACTATCACCACTCAAAGAGAAGACAACTCCCTTCACCTCTTTTCATTGTTCAGAAGATCAAACTAGTAGGATCCCCTTCTTGAGTGAACTGTTTTTGAAAGAAGTCAACAACTTCATTGGCCATCTTCTCCTGTGTTTCAATCCATACTCCATCTCCATTTTAAATCCTTTTGAGTTGCAATTTTTGCCTCTTACCATTCACATTGTTATAAAAAAATCTTGTGTTTTTGAAAACCAATTCATGCCTGCCTTTTGTATCCAATATTGTTCTTCAATGCTAAGATACTTATTCAATTCATCTTGTGCCTTTTGATGCACATATTATTATCAATAGTAGGCTCCTCCTCAAACAGCTTCTCCTTAATTCTCACAGTGCCCTCCCTAATAGCAAGCTGCTTGAATATATCCCCATATGTCAACTTACTCCATTTGGATAATACTATCTTTACCCTCTTCAATTTCGATTTGAACATCAAGAAATGATCTCCAATAAAATCAGCCACCCAATTCTGCCTAACAAACTCCTTAAACGTGTCATGCTTTGCCCAGAAATTTAGAAATCTGAAAGGATTCACAAACTGCATTCATCATCTCCACAACTCATCAACAAAGGTGCATGATCTGAGCATTTTCTTATATAGTGTTCTACCTCAATATCAGGAAAAAGATTCTGGAAAGGTAGATTGACAAGAATCCTGTCCACCCTTTTGAAAATACATTCAACATTAGGTCTCCCATTCCACCAAGTGAAAGGGATTCCTTTGTATCCAAGGTCAAACTATCCACATGAATTCACATAAAAAGCAAAATCTTCATATTCTGGAGGATATGCTGGTAGACCTCCTATCTTTTCTTCTTCACTTAAAACCACATTGGAGTCTCCACCAACTACCCAAGGTAACTCCATGTCACTAGCCAAATAATTCAAATTGTCCCACAATTCCAGCCTATCCAGAGAAGAACACTAAGCATACACAAATATCATCATGATGTGCTTACCAATGCCTTGATGATAAACCTTCATAATCACCTGTTGTTCAGTATCTATCAGCAATTCCCATTCTACAACATTATCCAAGAACAACCAGATTTTACCATTGATGTTTGCAAAAGCATTACCCATTCCTAGCCTTATCTTGTACCTTTGAATGTGCTTAAAATTCTAAATGGCTCCATGGGTGCAACAATAAAAAGCCATGCTCTCTTTGCATATTAATCGCCCTCTGAAAGGTCTGCTATGTTCTAACGGACCTTATATTCCAAATCAATATTTTTATCATCACTTGGTCGTTGAGGCTGCCCTTTAGGCAGAATTCTTTTAGGTTGCGATGGTTATTTAGTTTGTGTCTACTTCTTGCCTTTCTTACCACTCCTTGTAAAAGCTCTCGGTGACAAATCCCCTTCCTAGCTACAACTTTAAAGTTCCTAGCATTAGATATCATCACCCTCATCCTCCATTTGTTGTTGTTCTACCAATGCATTGTGAATGTCCACAGATAAGACATTGTGTGTAATAACATCATGCAGCACCTGATGGGAGACTTCAAGGGTACATTGACTGGATTTGCAGTGGAAACCCAGTGCCTGAAGCACAAGCCATTGGTACAGTTTCTAATGCACCTGACAACCTAGATACAATAGCATGCTCGAGCTGATCATGCCCCATGCCTGAATACTTCAAGATCTCAGCACTATTCTGTCGAACAGCTAAATAATCCTGCATAGCTCTGAATTGAAGCTCATACATAGAACCCAAGCTAGGGTTCACTGTAGCAAAATTCCCAGGAATTACTGTTCCATTGGGATCACCAGCCTTACCACCAGTTGTTTGATGATCTGACCCCGCTTTATCCTCCATGACATCCACATTAACATCCCTAACTTAACCATTCCCCTGAACACTCCACCGGAACACCATCAATATTGGTCAAAACCACCTCAGCACTTCTAGGATTTACTGTTACGTTGGATTGCTTCTATTTAGGTATTTGAGTTGGAAATTTGGGAAAAAAATTATGAAAATCTTCCATAATAGATTTTGGTGTTTTGAAAGGCGAATTGAGGTTGGATTTGAGAAATTCTGGTATGGTTGGACTCTTTATCGAATGGGTGTTCGGGTTTTGTGGTTTTGGTCAGGTTTCAAGACGCGGGCTCGGGTTGACCTTTTGAGTTGACTTTTTATTTCTTTAAAAAGATCATAACTTTATTATTCGAATTAGTTTCCTATAGTTTATATTTAGGGTGTGAATTGTTTTGGCTAGATTCGAGCCGTTCGGAGTTGGATAATCGAGGGAAAGGCCTACTAGTGGATTGAGTTAGCGTGTTTTGAGGTAAGTGTCTTGCCTAACTTTGTGTGGGGGGGGGGGGGGAATTACCCCTTAGGATTGGTGTTGTTTTTGTGATAATTGTGATGTGTGGAAGCCATGTGCGCAAGGTGACAAGTGTTACACGGGCTAAATATGGAAATGTACCGGTTTTAGCTATGTAGATTCCTTTCATGCCTTAATTGGGTTACCTTAACATGTTATAGTCATCATTTCTAGTATGTTTTTACATGCTCCACTTGTCTTATCTCTTACTTGTTGATTGCCCCATGTTTAGTTGAAGTTGATGTTGTTTTCTCTATTCCTTATTCATTATTTAACCGTGAATTCTTTACTTGATGTTGTTATTCTTGAAATATCTTGTTGAGGAAACCGATATTGAGTCTGTGATTCACATTGAGGCAAAGTGTTAAGTCATAAAATACTATTCTGTTGAGTTATTCACTTCCGGTTGTTATTGTTGAGACTACTGCGTACATTGTGGTTGAGCCATGGGCTTTTTATTGTGAAAACACTGATATTTTTTATTTCTTTGGCAAGTTTAGATATTGGGAACTTGAGGTATGATTCGTGATACTTTGTGATATCGATACGCATGCGGTGGTATAAGTCTTTGGGGTTGAAATGCATATGGTTAGATAAGGTGGGCTTGATACGCGTGGCTAGTAGGGGAACTACTAGAAGTTATGCAATGTGATAAGGTGGTCTAAAACGCGAGATGCTATTTCAGAAAAATAATTTTCAAAACTAAATGCAAGGCTCCCGAGGTGATATAAGGAAAGATTTGAATTACTCTTGTGATTAGACTACGAGGCGGTACCTCGGTAGTGACTCTTATTGGTATTGCTCTATCACTGCACTTGTCTTTGGTTGTTTTGTTTTCTTAGCATATCATTCCTTGTTTTCTCCTAGTTACATTATTTGCTTTAGTTCCGTGTAGCTAACCTTGATATGTTATTTGTTGTTTCAGTCTCATAGCTTTCCATACTACACTGCCATACACTTGTACAGTTTTTCTTATTTATTCAGTAGGGCCTTGACCTAACCTCATCACTACTATACTGAGGTTAGACTGTGCACTTACTGGGTACCGTTGTGGTGTACTCATGCTACGCTTCTGCACATCTTTTGTGCAGATCCAGGTACCTCCTACCAGTCAAGGCATCAGTGAGCTGAGCTCGTACTTAGAGACTTCAAGCTACACCTGCCGGGTCCGCAGGCCTCGGAGTCACCTTCTATTTATTTCTATATTTCCTTCTTTTGTTAGACTCGTCTACATAGGGATGATTATGATACCGTTGTAGAGCTTGTGGCTCGATATCATCATGTTTTGGGGGAAATTGTAAATACTGAGCAGTGAAGTGTTCTTTATTAAGAATTGTTGAGTATTTGAGAGTTCATTTGCTATTTCAATTATATTCCATATGATAGTTAGGCTTACCTAGTCTTAGAGACTAAGTGCCTTCACGACATCTTATGGAGGAAAATTAGGGTCGTGACAAATGGGTAGTCATTTAGGAACCATTTGCATATCCAATAACTTCCCATTAGAAATATATCATATTAACACTAATAGCATTACATTCCACAAAAGGGTACACAACCTTTGTTTCTTAATCCCAATTAATAAATTCTCTTAATGAAAGTGCTTCTCTTAACAATTCACAATTATCAAAATCTTTCCAAACTAACAGAGTAGAATTATGACCTTAGTCAAGCGACACATTATTCAAGTAATAATTTCACACCTATCCATTTGGGGTTCGACCCCAACCTAGCTGGGTTATTATGTTTGACATCGACCGCCTTACACCCTTTATATAGGTATAATTTGAGCGTATCAAATTTTGGCGCCGTTGTCGTGGAATACAGTTTTGAAATTACTAACTTGTATATGCTTTACATTACATCTTTTTTCTATTCCATCACACTTTTCTTGTTTTGTTTGGTGTCATTAGGCAAGCATGGGAGAGCCGGAGAATGTGTTTGCGGATATGGATGAGTATATTGATGATTCAAACGCCATTGTCCCTCCTTGAGTTAACGCGACTACCTTCAAAGTGGAACACAATCTATACCTAATGCTAAAGGCGGAGGGGTTCTTCCGAAATTCCACTGACGACGATCCAACACAACACCTCAAAATTTTTGTGAGTGTGTATGCAATGCATAAACATAATCATGTTGTCATACCCCAACCTTGGGAGGTGCGACTAGCACACGATGCCCGAAGGCCCCTGTGAATCGACATATTCTCTTACATCTCTTATTTCATAAATTCTGGGCCATTGAGGCCTCCAAGTAATACTCACCAGAATAAAATTGTGCAAAACTGACTAGCAAAAGAAACATTGGCATTTTATACATGATCATCACTGTCACCAATATAGTCATGCCCAACCATTACATGCAACCGAACTCTAACACTAGCCTGCAAGCCTCAAGAGTGCCAAAGAACATACACATGCACAACTTGGTCAGGACTAGGCCCCACCCAAAATGACGAGAACACCTGCTTCAATACCTATCGACCTTTAAATAACTACTCCGAAGATGTGGATAGCAACAACCAACAGCTGTATGATGAACCTACTAGGGACGGGTGTCAACGGTTCTTTCTGCACCTATGGGCATAAACACAGTGCCCAAAATATCAGGGGGTGTCAGTACGGGGAAATATATTTAATATGTAAGGCTAAGAAAGTATGTAAATTAGAGACGTAACATAAGAGATATGATTGCAGGATTTCAACCTGGATATCGAAGAAAAGCCATCAGGGACATAAATTGTAGAAGCCATAAACTTATAGAGATGCAACTACACAAAGGGTTAGGCCACTCATTGACTATATGCGTTAAATATAGTACCATATTACTTAGCCTCTCACTTGGGTAGCTTACTTTGTATCGTACCAGGGCCTCACAGAGGACTCGGTAAATTTTATTTCTTTCGTCACATTGTACCCAACATCAGGAGGTCTCGATTGTACCTGGCCTCAAGAGATCGTTTGTGCCTGGCCATACAAGGGCTTGGAAGTGTCTTTTACCACATCGTTCCATACACGGACTCATAGAGAGCTTGGTCGAACCCGACCACACAAGGGCTCCATAGTGTATCACATTGTAGCTCTTCATACCCAACTGATCAGCGGTTGCATAGTAGGTGCCATACCCGGCTGTCTATAGTGCGGCTTGATAAAGTAAGATAGGAACATATATATATATATATATATATATAAGTGCAGTGCAACATCAGTTTTAAAGGACAACAAGTTCAAACTCAGAACAAATCAAGCACTCTGACTATAGGATACCAACTTGAACATTTTAGACCTTGAAAAAAATGCTACCATCAAGAATGTATAAGGACAAAACAACATCACTAAGAGGAGATTAAAACTACCCAACCTTACAGTGCAGAAATCATTTAGAAGGAAGGGGATACTTACACGAACTCATGCCAAGAGAGAAAGTTTTCCTACATACCTTGTTGAAGAACTTACTCTCCTATGGTTTGTGCTTCTAATCTTCAAAATCAATACCATCAGATGATAAATGTTACAGCAACAATTCCAAGTTTCTTCAAACAAAATCTTAATAAAACCGTCTTCTGACCCAATTTAGTCTATTTTGAAATTCGAAGGAGATCTAAGACCGCTTTCGGTGAGTTATAGTAAGATATTCCTGGAAAAATAAAGAGAATAAGCCTCACTGCCTTTATATACATATATCAAGCATAGGAAACTCCATCATCTGCACATGCAAATGGGTCGCCCTGCCTCGATTGCATCACCCTACAAGCCAACTGGCATTAGCTTGCTGAAACGTGTCATCCTTTTTTGACCCCTCTATGTCCATATGTGTCACTGGATGATTCGTCCCGTTAGAGATCAAACTCACTAAGATTTATTTTATATGTTGGGTGTAACATCATCCCTCCCTCCCTCCCCCCTCGAAACATTCGTCCTCAAATGTTGAATTGTGGCCCATCATGATGGACTCATTGTTGTCCTCCCATAGTGCGGAATAGATGGGGTTACATAGACTTCATATCTTCTTCAGCTTCCCACGTCACTTCTTCCTTACCTTTATTCCTCCAAAGTACTTTAATCGAAGCCACTTCTTTAGATCGCAACTAATGGACATGACAATCTAATATATCTACCGGAACTTCTTCGTAGGATAGATCATCTGTGACTTGAATATTTTTAACAGGGATAATACGGGACGGATCGCTCAAGCACTTGAGAAGCATAAATACATGGAATATTGGACGAACTGCTTCTAGTTCCCGGTGCAGTTCAGGCTTATATTCTACTTGGTCGACCCATTGAATAATTCGGTATGGTCCGATGTACCGGGGGCTGAGTTTGCCCGTCTTACTGAATCTCATCACGCCCTTCATAGAAAACACCTTCAAGAACACCCAATATCCCAGGACGGACTCTAAATCTCGCCATCTATTATCCGAGTAAGATTTATGCCTGCTTTGAGCAGTCAATAATTGACTTCGAATTGTTTTCACTTTTCCACAGCCTGTTGCACCAATTCAGGCCACCTTCGAACCAGTCTAGGAGATCTGCACTTTCTGTATAGGGCCTCGTATAGTGCCATTTAAATTCTAGCATGATAGTTGTTGTTGTAAGAAAATTCGATGAGTTGTATGATCCTCCCAATTTCCCTTGAAGTCTAATATGCAGGCTCGTAATGTGTCCTCGAGTATTTGAATAGTGCGCTCGGCCTGACCGTCTGTTTGTGGATGGAAGTTGTGCTAAGGTTGATCCTCATTCCCAACCTTTTTGGAATGATTTCCAAAAGTTAGCTGTAAAGTGGGCACCTCTCTCTGATATGATGGAAACTGGAACCCCATGAAGTCGAACTATTTCCTCATATACAACTTAGTGTAATCTTCAGTCGAGAAAGTAGCCTTTACTGGTAGGAAATGAGCTGGCTTGGTAAGTAAATCCACAAGCACCCATATAGAAATAGATCTTTGACGTGATCATGGTAATTTGATAATGAAGTCCATGTTGATCACTTGCCATTTCCAGGTCGAAATTTCCATATTTAGCAGCAACCATCCCGATTTCTGATGTTCAACCTTGTCTTGCTGGCAATTTGGACACCGAGCGACGTATTTAGCAATGTCCTTTATCATGTCGTTCCACCAGTATAGTGGTTGAAGATCATGGTACATCACGGTTGACCCCGGATGAACAGAGTATCGGGACCGATAAATCTCTACCATGATTTGCTCTCTGATTTTTCCGACATCGGGTACACATAACCGGTCTTTATACCTTGGGACCCCATCCTCGGATAACTCGAACACCTATTCTCTTTGAAAGAGAATACTTACCCTTATTTTCACCAAGGCCGGATCTTCAAATTGTCGTGCCTTTACTTTGGCTATTAGCGAGGATTCTGCAGCATTTCGAACTATGGCTCCTCCACCACCGATGTCAAGCAATTGCATACTTAAATAGCCAACCAATACAAGTCTTTAGTCATCTCCAACTTATGATTTTCCACGTGTTGTGGACTGCCAATGGATTTTCGATTTAATGCATTAGCCACAACGTTTGTATTGCCGAAATGGTATAGGATATCAACATCAAAGTCCTTTAACAATACAAACCATCTCCTCCTTAGACTTAATTCTCATTGCTTGAATATGTACTACAAGCTCTTGTGATTGGTAAATATGTCGACACGAACTCCATATAGATAGTGATGCCATATCTTCAAGGAAAATATAACGGCGGCTAGATCCAAATCATGGGTGGGTTGATTTTATTCGTGCTTCCTTAGTGCCTCGAAGCCTAGAAAGTCACCCCTGGGCCACGTGCCAGGATTCCAGAAATTTTTGAAGATAATTATTACCCATGACCTTACGAACTCAAATATATAATTTATTTTTAATTCCATAATCAATTTCGTGGTCAAATCCCATTTTTACCAAACCCTAAGTTTCCAACAAAATCCCACAATTTCACTAATTTTTATGTTAAAATCTACCCATAATCCATGTAATGAACTCAAAAATGGGTAGAATTCACTTATCTTGTGGTGCTTGATGAAAATCCCCTCAAAAAAGCTTCCAAATTCGGCCAAACCAAGTGAAAAAGAGAGAAAATGAGCTAAGTCTCGTATTAAAAATCAAGTTTGCCCAAGGATTTCTTCTTCGCGATCGCGGAAGGTCTCTAGAGATTGCGAAGACCAACTTTCCAACTGACCAAAAATACCTTTTGCTACCAGCCGATTGCGTTCACGATGAATCATCTCCTAGCCTTCCACGTTCGCGATCCCTATAGTCGCATTCGCAAAGGCCAAAAGCATTCCAGCCTAACTCAGCTCCTCCCTTCCTCGCGTTCGCGAATGGGGATCTGTGTTTGCAAGAAGGAACCAGGCCCTCCATCTCCTTCGTGGGGATCTCCTCGTGTTTTCAAAGAGAAAAATTGCAGGCCCCTCACCAGCCTTTTTTGTGACTGCGGCACTACCTTCGCGATCACGAAACACACAAGCACACCAGCAATTTCAGCCAACTTTAACTTTGTTCTGGGTGGTCCGAAACACACCCGAGCCACCCCAGACCCCGTCCATATGTGCCAAAAAGTTCATGAATATACTACGGACCTATTCGAAGACTCGGTACATATAAAATAACACTGGAACTAAGAATCACACTTCAAAGCCAAATTAATCAACTTCTAAGCCTCTAACTCATATCAACCAACTCCGAATGCGACGAACCATACTTAGACAACTCGGAATGACACTGAATTTTACGCGCAAGTCACAAATAACAATACGAACCTATTCGAGGCTTCGAATCCCAAAAATACATCGATAACACCAAATCCCACTTCAAATCAAACTTAGAAAATTCTAAAACCTTCAAAATGACAACATTTAATAAAAAGCGTCAAAACGCTCCCGGTCCATCCGAAACTCGATCCCAGCATACGCCAGGTCCAAAATTATCATACGAATCTATTGGAACCTTCAAATTTTGATTCTGAGGTTGTTTACGCAAAATGTTGAATCAAGTCAAAGTTGGCCACCTTAAGCCACTACTATGGAACTAAGGGTTCCGAATTCAACCAGAACCCATCCAAAACCAAACCAATCGTACCCGCAAGTCATAAAACGGAAAAAGTACATACAGGAAGTCTTAAAAAGGGTAGCGGGGATCTATAAATCAAAATGACCAGTCGTGTCATTACAATAAATCTCCTTGGGTTTTCTTTATGCCATGGTTCTTTCCTGAGGAATATTTTGTGTTGAACCGGATGACTTTTCCCTATGATGGATGGCACGAAAACTTTATTAAAGAAATTAGTCTTGTTTAGTTATGTGGAGACTTTTGGATTATTTGGTACTAATAAAATTAGTCTATTGTATGTGATTTTGTGAATTGAGAATACCCCTCCGAAATTTTGTGTTGTAATTAAAAAAAGCAAGTTGCATGGGAAAGAATGATTTTTGTGATAAATTTTTAGCTCATTTTGTGACTCTTTGCCACTATGGCATGATATTGCTCTAATTGTTCTTATTAAAAAGTAAAATTGATCGTCTTGACTAGTTCATGTTTCATGTCTGTTAGTTTTTGTTGCTTACTTTTATCATCTAGAACTTGCCCGGTTGGTCTTTCAATGCTAATCTTGATTATGTTTAGTTGGAGGAATGACCTTAGGAATTCTTTGTGATCTTTCAAAAAGTCCATTTTAGCCTTTCGAGCATATCATTGTATAAATATTATCACTAGTTAACCCCATTTGAGCATTTAACCTGTTCTTTGGCTACCACATTACAAATATATACCCCTGTTGTGAAATAATTCCCTCTTTTGAATGTGTACCTCCTTGAATGTTAAGAATGTGGCTAAAAACCTAATTTGGGGTTGTTGGTATCAATTGGAAAATAGTGAAGATGCACATTGTGTGTAGAAGCAAATCCCTCGAAGTTGTGTTATGTGAAGTCACTCAAACTCCAAAAGAAAAGTGCAAAAAGAAAGATAAGTATGAGTAATATTCAAGGAGTGTTCAAGGAGGGTTAGTTAAAAAAGAGTCTTGAAAAAATTAGAGAAGAAGCACAATTAGAGGGTAGTTACGAAATTCAAGGTGGTTCAATGTTGGCACCTAGAGGTCAATAAGGCTATGTGGTTTAAAAAGAAGCAAAGTGCAAGAAGAAAGATATATGTGAGTAGTGTTCAAGGAGGGTGTAGTCACTTGTATCCCATATGGTTATCCTACCATTCCCTAAGTCTACATTACAAGCTTAAAAAGTCCTTATGAGATCTCCAACTGGATATTCTTAAATTGGCGGCAAATTGAAATAAGAGCAAGCTTATGGCATGTTATTTGTTAACATTTGAAATTCTTTTTTGAGAGTGAGTGTCTTTATGAATTATTTCCTTGTGTTTTAGTTGTAAATATGATAAATTTTGGGACTGTTTTTTTGTGCGAGCACATGGAATGATTGATTGGTGAGTGATAAATTCCAAATTGAGTTAATTGAGCATATGTAATAGACTAGTGCTCTTGAGTCACTTCTTCGGGCTTGGTTGTTGTCATTTAATTATTTTGGAATTCCATTGCATTCTTGAGATTGAGTTTTTAAATGAGAGAGTTATTTGGTTAAAGTTCACATGCTCGTAGCCTGATTATTAGTACCAACAAACGCCATAAGTGTTGTGCTTAATTGGAGAATATGATTTGAAGATGATAGCAAGCTAATTGAGTTTTAAATGGTAGAGCCTCATTGATTTTTTGGTTTTGATTTGGTTGAGGACAAGAAAAGATTTTAAGTTGGGGATGTTGATAAGTGGTGATTTTACCACTTATTTTAGTCTCTTTTCTTTAATTTTTGTGTCCTTTAATTATAATCTGAGGTTATTTATGGGGTGCATTGCTAGAATTTCATGTACAATTAGTCATGAAAAGAATTAAAGTCAAATAAAGTGAAATTAAGCGAAAAAGAGTTGAAGAAGTAAAAATGCACTAGTGATCTCACACATGCGGATTAGCGGCCGCAATTACAGACACGCATTTGCTGAACTTCTAAGGTTCCACTGAGATCACACCTGCGCTTGGCCATCCGCATCTGCAGAGCCGCTTCTGCGCTTGAAGACCGCATCTGCATTGTCGTGTCTGCAGTGAAACTTCTGCTTCTGCAGAAATAAAAAATCCAACACAATCTTGCATCTGCGAGCAGAATTTCGCATCTGCGAAACCACACCTGCATTGATTCTTCCGCAGATGGGGTCAACAGGCTTCAAGTCTTGACAGATTTGGGATTTTACATTTTATTGATCTCAAACCCACAAATGCACGACCTAGCTCATTTTGGAAGATATCTTTGGCAGTCTTTGGGCAAAAAATACAAGCTTTGGAGCTAGGGATTCTTGCATCACACTTGGAGATTGAAGATATGAAGATTTGAATGAGAAATTTCTTACTCTTTTACTCATTTCTTCAATTCCTTGATTTGTATTGAATATCTAAGTGTGTAGTATTTATTCCAATACATGAATATGGAACTATTCATTGTGAAAGTTTGGATTAAATCTCTTGTTATGTTTATGAATTGAATGATTTGTATTAATATTGAAGTTAGTTAATTGTTTCTTTAATTGTTCTTGTTCTTTATTATTTCCAAAGGGATTAACTAAACCTAGGACTCACCCATTAACTTTACATTAATCTTGGAAAAGGTAATTTGGGGTTAGAAAAGATTTATTAACAAGAACTTGAGGTGTTAACCCGCACTTTATAAATTCTACGTGGGAATCAGATTGAAATACTTGTATCCATATTTGGGTGCACTTGATCATTGTTATAGGGATTTATCTTCCGAAGAAGCTATTATAGAATTATTATCCGAGGCTAATTAACATAAACTCGTTCATATTTCTAAAAATCATGAACTACATTGGATTGTTACTTGAGTCTAATTCCCCATGTATCCATGCTTGTAGCCGTTGGTCATTTAACTTTCTAGGACAGTTTAAATTTTTGCATTAGTTATAATATTTTCTCAAAATATTTATTAGTGTTTGGCTTAGCATAATAAGCAATAATTCTCTTACGTGCCTAATTGCCTACAAAGTGTTCTCTGCGGGGTTTGACCCCGATTCATAGTTGGGTAAATTATATTGCATGAGACCTTGTCCACTTACTCGTTGAGCAGTGGATTTGGACGTCATCACCTACGCTCACAGGTCCCCCAGTAACATGGGTAATCACCTGACTCTGGAGGAATGGATCCATAATCCAAGCATCAATCATTTTACAAATAATGATTATTAATCCACTGTTGCGACGGGTAACCTGATCTAATTCATAATATCATCAATCTGATAATCAGTACCAATATTCGCTCAAGTGCTCGTAATGTCAAAAACCTCAACTTTCCTCAATTACAATTTTTCACTCATGCATATGTTTATGAACGATATAATAAAGGGCACAACACATGATAATAAGTATGTGGACAAAAAGCTCAAACGGCTAAGTGATAACTATGGAAAATCATATATCTTATTTTACCATAAAGGCTCAATAAGCTATTTATCATGTTTCTAGCTTAATCATATTATTTTCATGAGCTAATTAGGCCATAGAAACCATAGAAATTATGGAACAATTAAAGTAAGTATATCACTATTAATTTACTATAAAGTTCGACATGGCGATATAACCCTCATGTCATATCGGCAAGTATAATCCTAGGCATGCTCCTATCATGAATAAAGATTGTCACATAGTTATAGAATAAATTTGAACATGGTAGCAACTTCACATAATTAAATAAAGCATAGTTCAAGCCAACAAATACAGGATACGGTCCAAAACCTAGCTACGATAAACGCTTGTCACCTCGCATATACGTGGCTCCTAAATCATGAATCAAATAGCAATTAAGTCACCTAAGGGAAAAATTCCCTCTTAGAAGGATAGACAATTAAGCAAAAACTGCTGGCCGTCCAAATTTAATTCCAAATGACCCAAATCTAGTCAAAAATAACTCAATACATCAAATAAAGCCAGAGGAAACAACCTCAAGCAATAAACCTTCAATATTTATACAAATACACAACGTCAACCAAAATATTAACCTGGGCTCGCACATCGGAACTCGACAAAACTCACAAATCTCAAACAATCACTCCGGTATGAGTCCAAATATACAAGTTTCATTCAAAACCGACTCCAAATCAGGGTTCAAATCTCCAGCTTTTACTTTAGAAAACTTTTGCCAAAATCTCCAATTTTCTTTATCTTTGATTAACCAATCAAAAGTCAAAATCAAAAATAGAATCATGAATAATAATTAAATCCGAGTCAAGAACACTTACTCAATCCAAGTAGATGAAAATCGCTTCAAAAATTGCCCAAATTCGAGCTTCCGATCTCAAAATCTATATATATATATATATATATATATATATATATATATATATGAGAGAGAGAGCCAATAAGAGATGAGTTGGTACCTCTCTTTGGCCAACAATCATATTTATCTTTTTATCCATTGCCACCATTTTAATTCTTATTCTCTATCCGTAACGTTTTATAATCCCCTTCATCCCTTTAGAACAACCACTAACTTCTTTTCATCTACTCTCTTTTTGGAGGACTAGGAATCAGGTTGCTTCTCTTCATATTAGAAGTCCCCACATGTGACAGGAAAATGTATGAAGGAAACTTGAAGTTCAAACAAAAAAACACGAGGTTTTCTACAAATTATGAGAGTTGAGAGTGTTGTTATTCTCAAGTACGTCTTCCTAACAATATTTCTATGCTTCTCTTCTATTATTCTTCCTTCCATCTCTTAGATTGACCTTTTTCTTCTTTCGACTATTCTGATTGGTTTATATATATACATATAAAAGAAAATCAAGATGCATGAATTCAACTTAAACCAAAAAAAAGAAGAATGAATTCCAATTTATTTGATATAGTCATAAAAGTTGATTAGAGATTGGGAGAATACTTAAAAAGGATGACTATATGATGCAATGTGAGTTATTTTCGGGAGCAGGCCATCTATGCCAACCCAAAACAAACTTATGTTCTCTCTATTAATGTGCAGTGTGCACTAATTCGACATACTCTATTTAAAATAATTTATAATATTTTCAGATGGAAAAAGTTCTTATTTTTCATATATATTTAAACCTTTAATTCACAATGTCCTTTCCATGTTTAGATGTTATTTTCATATAAAACTTTATTCACATCAAGTTGTGTTCCACAAATTGATAAGATTGAATTTTGAGCAACTCAGTGAGAACTTTCACAAAAGGATATTGATTCTTATATTTTGTCGGGACATGAGATTAATGAAGGGACATGTCTGGATTTTATTCTCTTGGACATTTATGGAAAATAAATCGACTGTACTTATTTTCCAATTCGTTTTAATTGATACTCCTTTTAACTGGTGAATACTATTAATATCTTATTAATTGGCTAGCTAACTAAAGTAGCCAAAGTTGAAAGGGTCAAGAAAGATTTCTGTGGTAAAAATAATGTGACTTACACTATGTGAATTATTGAAACGAGATGTTCATCAACTTTTATTTTTTGGTCAGTATTGTGTTCTCGGTAATGAATAAATTTTAACCAATGATTATTAAAACAGTTTTACCAGATGAGGAGTTGCAATTAAAGTTTAGCAGTCATAGATTATACAAAAACAAGTATCTCTATAAGATTAAGAATTCTAAAATTAAGAGAGAAGTGTTAGAATTTTTCTTAATATCCAAAATTAAAAAAAAATATGTTATATATTTAATAAGAATTTATAATAATCGTGCGAAGAGCAAATAAACTTACTAGTATATATATTATAAAGTTGGGAATTGGCCGCTGACGTGGCATCCCAATTTGCACAGGAAACTCAATTATCTATTTTGTCATTTTTTTGACGTCCCTAAGCAAGCAACAGTTTCTACAAAAAGCAATAGCTTCCGTATCAACTTTGATGAAATCCTCAATAAGCGTCCCTAAGAAAACAATTAGTTTCTCTAAAATTCTCAAAATAACTGCCATTGGTTGAGTTCCTACCAAGACACTAAAGAAATCCTTAAGATTGTTTGTTCTACACTGTATGACTCTGTCTATGATATAGTAATTTTTATCTCTTCTATCTCTCACTTATATCTTTATTCTTTGTTGTTGCTAATTCTTAATTATATTTGATTTTTCAGGAGAATGATAAAGATTTACTCTGCAAAAAGTTTGGTGCATGCTTATGTGCTGCAACATCGGTGCTTGCTGAATTTCACAGATGCTATATATGGTGAGGCTCTACAATTTCCACTACATGTGGTCTTCTTTCTTCATGTTGTTTTTCGCTTTTATCCCGTCTTATTGATAACAAATCCGTTAGATTTTGATATGAAAATCATGATTCCCGTTTTGGGATCTTAGAAATCCAGTAAAGCAGAGAAGAATTTTCATGATAGAGAAGACTCAAAGCTACTCCTCCATCAGTTCAAATAGCAAAAAAGGCGAATGTTCGTTTTCTCAAATTTAACAATTATTAACTGGTTTAATCATAGGGTAGGAGGATCATTTATCATTTTTAGGAAGAACTAAATACTTATACTGCTACTACGGTAAAAAAGTGTATTGGCCTTTGATTACTTTTAGCCTTCTTCTTTTTAGGGGCATAACTTTTGACGCTTTGGTACTCTGGAGTAGGTGGTTTGCGTGGATCTTTGGTTTGTGTCAGCTTTCTCTCTCTCTCTCGTGCTAATTTTCGTATTCTTCCTATGAGACTTTTATCCGTTAATGTTTCTTATTTAAAAAATATTTAATTTCTTATTCTCTTTCTGTACAGGATAAGAAGCTCTTTGAAAAATAACTAGGATGGCAGCTCTTATTCGGATCATGTGATTTCTTTCGCCAATGTTGTAAACATATAGCAACATGATATATTTGATTGCAAACCATACTTGTAGCTTTTTGTTAATGGTTAAACCTGGGACTTCTTATAAATTATCAAGTATGCAGAAATGCAATTACTCCCTCAAACTCCTGCTTGATTTGAATGCTTTTTTCCTTGGATAAAACGTGTTTTACTCAATATCACTTTATTGATGATCAATTTAATAAGATGTTTTGGAACGGCTGTTTACCCTCAAATCGGATAACTATTGAATTTATACGCGGTTTTAAGGATACGTGATCTAATTTGATACAAAAATGAGAAATCAAATTGAAATTAAAATAAATAATAAAAGATGAATGCAAACCACACAAGTTGAGCAGCGTTGGCCTTGTAGGATGATCGCCCTCGGGCCAAGAAACATTGCAATCGGAGTCGAAAATAGAATAATGACACAATAATAACTAAAGAGATCAGTCTATTACTATTTTTCGTAATCATATCCAAAGTATCCTTACAAATAATTAGACTCCCCTTTATATAGTAGGGGAATCCTACTTTAGGTACAATTCTATATAAGGTAAAAAATCTCCTGATTTGCTAATTAAGTGGTTTCATTGATTTGTGCCGAGATTCATGCTATGATGCTTGACCTATTATGAATATTCTGGCTTTCTGTTATTTAGGTTCGACGATCTTCCCTCGAGCATGTTCGGGGTCAGGATCGATTCCGAATCACGGGCTCAGTGTTCTCGAGGACGGACATTCTAACCTCGTATTCTGCTTCGATGAAACTCGGGGTCGATCTTCAACCCTTCGCGTTCTGAGCCCGATCTGTCGTGCAATAGTCGAGCCCCATTTCGACCTTAGACAGATTGTCCCCTCGTTTTTCAGAGAGTAATGACGAGAAATGAAATGAGCCTCAGATTCTCACTATACGAGCTTCCAATTCTTACTCTGATAAGTGAGGATAGACTCATGACGTAACTAATACGAATTTGATTCAGTGACTGATGGTCAAAATTCGCAGGTCCAACAAAAATTCGATCGGATCGATTAGCTTCGAACTGGGATGGATACGGTTAAAGCTGGGGCGATGAGTGGAAAAGCAAGATGGATCGTCTGCCCTCGAGAAAAGAGGCAGCTCGGACACAACTAACCTCAGCAGAGACCCAGCTAAGAGCGGCAAAGGCAAAAGCCGAGATCCAGACTAAAAGGGCCAAGAAGTATAAAATGGCCAAGTCGGAAGCCGCCGTGATCAAAGCCAAAGCTGATGAAATGGTGGCTCAGTACAAGGCTGATGCCGAAGCGGCTCAAGATCAATCAAAAAGTATGGACGAGCATATAAAGTGGCACTCCCGTAGGCAGGCCCTCGAGGAAGTCCATGCTCAAGGTTTTAACTTATCTGCGGAGATTGAGGATCCCAAGGTGTCTGAAGCCGAGGCCAAAAAATTGTCCTGTCCTACAGAGGGTGATTCCTGGGGTTCAGTCGGGTTCGAAGAATGAGAGGACCCCGAAAATCCTGATGACGAGGCGAGATCCAGTCTAGATCAAGTCGCTTCTGTTCGATTTTATCCCTTTCTGTGCTTAATATTATGTATCGAGGCTAATCGGCCTTTGTAAAAATTTTGTATCGGGGCTATTCAGTCCTTGTAGAAGGATTTTTGATATATATTTAAGGCTCGCCTTTCACAGCTTTCAAAATTTTTTCTTTGCTTTCACAAAGATCGATATGCCTTAGCATGAAATAATTAGGTTGTGTTCGAAGTCTCGAACGAACCTTACCTTTAACGTTATTTCATTTTGAGGCTTCGTGGGATTCGGTGTTACCGAAAACTTTCTTCTCCAAAGAAAGTTTAGGTTTATAATTTGTCGAGGGTAGCCTTTAGAACCGGTTAAGAAATTCCAATGCCTTGTTGTTTTTGTTACGGGATTCAGACGTCTCCGAGTCGTGCTTATGTGGCCATAGCCTTTATAGTTCAGGCAATGTCAAATAAGCTTTGTGCCCTCAGGTTTTATTAACTCGGAATGGCCTTAGCCCTTTAATTTGGGCATTGCCAAATAAGCTTCGTGCCCTCGAGTGTTGCTAAATCGGAACAGCCTTAGCCTTTTAATTCGTGCATTACCAAATAAGCTTCGTGTCCTCGAGTGCTGGTAACTGGAAACGGCCTTACCCATTTAATTCAGGCGTTGCCAAATAAGCTACGTGCCCTCGTGTTCTGTTAACTCGGAATGGCCTTCGCCTTTTAATTCGGGTGTTGCCAAATACGCTTCGTGCCCTCGAGTGCTATTAACTCGGGACGACCTTAGCCTTTTAATTCGGGCGTTGCCAAATAAGCTCCGTGCCCTCGTGTTCTGTTAACTCGGAATGGCCTTAGCCTTTTAATTCGGGTGTTCCCAAATAGGCTTCGTGCCCTCGAGTGCTGTTAACTCGGGACGGCCTTAGCCTTTTAATTCGGGCATTGCCAAATAAACTTCGTGCCCTCGAGTGCTGTTAACTCGGAACGGCCTTAGCCTTTAAAGTTCGGGGGTTGCCTAATAGGTCATATGTCCCGAGATCTAATAACTTTGACCGTCTGAGTTTGATTTTTGGACGGCAGTCCCCGAGTGAGAGAGTGACTATTCGAACTCAGGTTAAGGCGGCCCTTGAGATCGTCCAAGGGAAAATGAGTGCAACGCATGCTTTCAGACCTAATATTCCGTATGGCCCCTTGTTTGATACCTGCAAGCATTATTTCGTAATGCAAATAAAAGAAAAAATAAAAAACAGGGTCGTACCCATAGCAGTAATACCGCTTTAACTGAGTTATATTCCAGTTGTTCGGTAATTGTTTACCATCCATCGTTCTGAGCTTGTAGGATCCCTTTCCGGTGATTTTAATGATACAATAAGGTCCTTCCTAGTTTGGTCCCAGCTTTCCCTCGTTCGGACTCCGTGTGTTCGGCGTGACCTTTCTTAGTACTAAGTCCCCGACGTTGAAGTATCGAAGGTTGGCCCTTCTGTTATAATACCTCTCGATCCTTTGCTTTTGAGCATCTAACCAAACAAGGGCGGTTTCGCGTCTCTCATCTAACAGCTCTAAGTTCGTATTCATGGCTTCGTGGTTTGATTCCTCTGTTGCATACCGAAATCTGATACTTGGCTTCTCGACCTCGACCAGTATCAAAGCTTCGGCGCCATAAACCAGAGAGAATGGGATGCCCCAGTGCTGGACTCCGCAGTCGCACGGTATGCCCATAGGACTTCGGGTAATATTTCCTTCCATCTCCCTTTGGCATCGGTTAACCTCTTTTTGAGGTTTTGGAGTATGGTTTTGTTGGTAGATTTGACTTGACCATTCCCACTAGGGTGGTAGGGTGTCGATAGGATCCTTTTGATTTTGTGATCTTCGAGGAATTTGGTTACTTTGTTACCGATGAATTGCTTCCCGTTGTCGCATACAATCTCGGTTGGAATTCCAAATCGGCAAATGATGTGATCCCAAATGAAATCGATGATTTCTTTTTCCCTAACCTTCTCATATGCCTGAGCTTCCACCCATTTAGAAAAATAGCCAGTCATATATAGTATAAATTAAGCTTTGCCTGGTGCCCATGGAATAGGGCCAACGATGTTTATCCCCACTTCATGAATGGCCATGGTGATAAAATTGAGTGGAGCATCTCCCCGGGAAGATGGATCATCAGGACGTGCCTTTGGCATTCGTCACATTTTCGAACAAATTCCTTTGTGTCCTTTTCCATATTGACCCAGTAATAACAGGCTCTGATTATTTTTCGAATCAATGACTCGACGCCTTAATGGTTTTTGCAGATACCCTCATGGATTTCCCTCAAAATGTACTCAGTATCACCCGGTTTTGATACCACGAGTGGGCCACCAAATGTTCTTCTGAACAAGATTCCATCTTCGGACAAGCTAAATCGAGCCGCCTTTGTATGCAAGGCCTCTTTTGGATCTGAGGGCAACTTACCGAAGCTGAGATATTCTACATATTTGCTCCTCCAATCCCAAGTTAGGCTCGTTGAGTTGATCTCATCGTGGCCTTCCTCCACTACTGACCTCATAAGTTGTAAGACTTTTCTCGAGTCGAATTCTTCGTCTTCGATTGATGACCCCAAGCTGGCAAGGGCGTCGGCCTCACTGTTTTGATCTCGAGGTATATGTTGTAAGGTCCATTCTTTAAACTGATGTAATGTCACTTGCCGTTTCTCTAAGTACCTATGCACCCGTTCCTCTCTGACCTCGAACGTTCCATTGACTTGATTTACCACAAGAAGGGAGTCGCACTTGGCTTCGATCACATCCTCTCCCAAGCTCTTGGCTAGTTCTAGGCCTGCAATCAGGGCTTCATATTCGGCCTCGTTGTTAGTCAATTTCACAGTCTTAATAGATTGTCTAATCATATTACCTTCTGGTGGCTTCAAGACGATGCCAAGTCCAGACCCCCTTGCTTTTGAGGCATCGTCTGTAAAGAGGGTCCATATTCCCCAAGAGGTTCCCGAGTCAACTAACAACTCTCTTTCGACCTCGGGTATTAGGGTCGGTATGAAATCGGCCACGAAATCTGCCAACACCTGAGATTAATGGCGGTCCGAGGTCGATACTCAATGTCGTATCCACTTATTTCTATGGCCCATTTGGCCAATCGGCCCAAGAGCTCGGGCTTATGCATAACACTCCTCAATGGGTAAGTTGTTACGACACATATGGGATGACATTGGAAGTACAATTTCAGTTACCTAGAGGCACTTAACAAAGCGAGCACCAGTTTTTCTAGGTGGAGGTACCTAGTTGCGGCTTCGCCTAAGGTTCTGCTGACATAGTAAATTGGAAATTGCGTACCTTGTTCTTCCCGAAATAGGACTCCGCTTACCGCTATCTCTGAGAGCACAAAATAAAGGTACAATTGTTCGTCCCTTTCGGCGTATGAAGCAATGGCGGGCTCGATAATACCTTTTAAGTTCTTCCAAAGCTCGCTGGCATTCCGGGGTCCATGAAAAGTTGTTCTTCTTCTTCAATAGTGCGAAGAACCGGTAGCTTTTGTCAAACGACCTCGAAATAAATCGCCCCAGAGCAGCTATTCGCCTGGTCAACTTTTGCACGGCTTTCACATTGTCTACGACCGTGATATCTTCGATAGCTTTGATCTTTTCACAGTTGATCTCGATTCCCCGATTTGACACCATGAATCCAAGGAATTTACCCGACCCCACTCCAAACGCGCATTTTCCGGGTTCAGCTTCATGTTGTACTACTTCAGTATTCTACATGTTTCCTGCAAATGTCTTAAATGGTCCTCTGCTCGCAAGGACTTAACTAACATATCGTCAATATAAACCTCCATTAACTTCCCTAATTGTTTCTCGAACATTCGGTTTACTAGGCGTTGGTATGTGGCACCAGCATTTTATAACCCAAATGGCATTATATTATAACAATATGTGTCATATTTAGTGATGAAGGAAGCTTTTTCATGATCACCTGGGTCCGTCCATATTTGGTTGTATCCGGAATATGTGTCGAGAAAACTAAGGCCTCGTGGCCAGCAGTAGCATCGATCGTGCGGTCGATGTGGAGCAAGGGAAAAGAGTCTTTAGGACATGCTTTATTTAAATCTTTATAATTCACATACATTCTTAATTTATTCGTTTTCTTAGGGACTACTAACTACATTAGCCAACCAATTTGGGTATTTGACCTCCCGAATAGACCCTATCTTTAAAAGTTTAGTTACCTTATCCTTGATGAAAGCATGTTTGATTTTGGACTGGGGCCTCCTTTTTTGTTTAACCGGATGGAACTTCGGATCCAGGCTCAGCTTGTGAGTGGTTATCTCCGATGGGATACCTGTCATATCGAGGTGGAACCAAGTGAAAATCTTCGTTAGTTGTAAGAAATTGAATAAGTTTTGTCCTAAGCTTGGGGCTCAGCCCCATGCCCAGGTATACGTTTCGATCGGGCAAGTCCTCTCGCAGCATGACTTGTTCCAGTTCCTCGACAGTCGATTTAGTGGCATCGAAATTATCAGGGGTGATAAAAGTCTGAGAATCCCATAATCATTATCCTCGACTAAGGCTGTGGCCCACCGCGGGCTTGGGCCTAATGGGCCTGGCGGGCCTGGGCCTTAGGCGGGCCTGGGCCTAGCGGGCACGGGCCTGGCGGTCTTGTGGGTAGGGACCGGCCCGCTACGGGCCTAAGCTCACATGGGCCCGGGCTAAATGGGCCATGCCCGCGGGCCCAAACGGGCCTAACGGTTCCTATATATATATATTTTTTTTAATCAACGGAAATTTCTTGTAAACTATATATGCTACTAATATAGATTGCATATAATGTATATATATACATATATATATATAAACTATATATATATATATATATATATGTGTATATATATATATATATATATATATATATATGTATAGTTTATAGTTTATAGTTTTAGTTTATTGTTTATATGTATATGTATATATAATACACATAAACATACATATATATATATATATATATATATTGCTTTATATAAGTGTTGTATATATATATTTTGTATATAGTGTATACATTGTATATATATAATATGTATATATAAATATATTGCCTATATAAGTGTTGTATATATATATTTTGTATATATTGTATACATTGTATATATATAATATGTATATATAAATATATTGCCTATATAATAAATCTTATATATATTGTATATATTGTGTGTATATACATGTATATATATATATATACATACATATATATATATATATATATATATTGCTTTATATAATTGTTGTATATATATTTTTTGTATATATTGTATACATTGTATATATACCAACTCCACCACTGGATCGCTTCGATGGAGCTACAGGAAGGATTACTAAGGTACAAACCCTGTCAAAATTATAAATTAGTTAGTAAGCCCTAAACCACGCCCTCACATTAACCCTTACAACGCCCACCTTGGCTAAAACGGGTTCTGCAGAGGACACTGTTTATGTTTCCATAAACAGAGATTACCTTCTAACTTAGAACTGCCTGGGTCTATACCTTTAACCTAAGCAACATCGGAAAGAAAACAATAATTCAATTAATACTAGAGCATGCTTCAAGAATAGTTCAAGAATCCTAAGTTTAACACATATATTTAGCCTATCATTTAGGCTAAATTATCAAATAAAATTAAAAAGTAAAACAAAAATTTAGAAGTACCTGAGACCACTGCTTTGTCAAACCAAGTAGTTTTTATTAATAAGATTTACCAAAGTTTTTACAACTGGGCGATGGAATTTCTAGAGAGAGAGAACTAAAGAAAATCCTCGAGAAAAGCTTGCCTCCACTA